>JACXGJ010002134.1:0-70254 GCA_016801105.1 Esox niger | reverse complement strand
CTGCGGCTCCTGGGCAGCCGGGGAGCGCTGGCTGCGGCTCCTGGGCAGCCGGGGAGCGCTGGCTGCGGCTCCTGGGCAGCCGGGGAGCGCTGGCTGCGGCTCCTGGGCAGCCCGGGACGCAGGCTGCGGCTCCTGGGCAGCCCGGGACGCAGGCTGCGGCTCCTGGGCAGCCCGGGACGCAGGCTGCGGCTCCTGGGCAGCCCGGGAGTCCTCAACTCGCCCCCGTAGCAAAAACTCCTTGGGGAGGTTTTTCTGTCCGCCGCCGTCTTCGCCTCCTCTGTCTCACCCTCCGGCACTTGGATGGTTCCGCCCAGGGGAACAGTGGCATACCGTAGGGGTATCCTTCCTGGTCCGTGTCTCCTTCCGCCCAGGAGTAAAGTTGGTGACAGTAGGGGTATTCCTCCTCGGTGTCACTATCCGGCATTCCGAGGAGTTCCCCTACCGTCCAACTCTGAGCACGGGGCGCCTGCTGTGGTTCCAGGGCAGCGCTCCCGCATAGCACCCCTCAAAAAACTTTTTGGGGCTGCCTTTTGGCCGTTTTGCTTGCTTTGTCCAGTAGGTGGTTCATTCTGTCATAATCCTGGTTCAAGGACAGATAGGCCGAGGCAAAACGGTCTGTATAATCTATCTTTTAATGGTGAAAACAAGTAAGAAACAAACAAACAAACAAACAAACTTAAAGGAGAACAGATGATTGGGCTGCATAGCCTTCGGCTGACAAGCCACAATGAACCACATCAGTGTGGGCACACACTCAACATAAATAGGTTCCCCAATTGGAGGCAATAACCAACACCTGACTCCAATTGGGGAGACCCAAGCAACATAGAGGTGCCTAGAGGCACCTCTTCTGGCCACGTCCTGACTATGGCCCCAGCCAGTGCGAAGATGGCTAGGGGCATAGCCAGGACGTGACACAGTCGTAAGTGGTACCAGCATGTGTTGTAACACTTTTTGCTTCATGCTTGTTTTTGAGACAAGCTAATGAAAGTCTGTTTTTCCAATGAAAAACAGACTTGTTATGTATGTGGATTAAATATGTTTGACTCAGCCCACATTGACCTCGGCCCGGAAATGCACACTTATTTTCTAGGGATTTGAGGAAAGTGGAATCAGAATCAGCTTTATTCGCCAGGTATGTGGACACATGAGGAATTTAACTCTGGATTATACAGACTCACGATGTTCTTACTCATAAAAGATTTAAACAAAGGACACTCAACAAGAGTCACCGACTGCAATATACAGTACACATAAATAAAAAATAAAATAAAAAAAACATAGTAAGACTGGTGAGACAAGACTGGTGAGACATAAGTGCAATGAGCAGTGTATAAAGGGTGCCGGGAATACATATTATTGTGCAGGTATTATTATTTACATAATGACAGTGGACGTGATCTATATATATAGCAGAGGGCAAACAATGCTGGGCTGACTTTTTTTGTGCAGTTGTAATGTACATGAGGTAGGTGGATTTGATATGTACAGTATATATACAATATGAACAACACTGAATTGCGGGATGACAAACATTTCAAAATAAGTAGTAGACAAGTGGATATTAGGGTCAGAGTTACTGGGTGGTTATACAGGGATTGCGTCTGGCACTAAGTGACTGAAGTTGACTGTTCATCATTGTGATGGCCTGTGGATAAGCTAGCTTAAGATAGCTTAAGCTTGCTTAAGTAACAAAACATAAAAATGTAACATAGATGACTGCCACTCATAGCAAAGAAAATAAATACATTGTAAAAATTAAATATAATAATTTTTGCTCTTGAGAAATGTATTTTAGTAAAATTGTTGAGCAACAGAGACATGAGAGGATGAATAGATCTGACTTTTCAATGACAGGAGCAGCATCGCAGCTTCAAGCGAACAGCGGAATGCAGTTTTGATCCAGGTCTAACAGTAGCTAGCAGGGAAGTTTTGTAACTGCAGGAATGTGTTGTTGTATAACAAGCAACTGTTCATCATGGTACATGATACTCGATAATTGCATTAAATATGAAGGTTATCTGTCGGTGTTTTAGCTGGGAAATCAGGTAGCAACAGTATGATTTTAGTGGCCCGGGGGTGGCTGGGGCTATGGTTCGCCCCATGAGAGAGAATGCTATAAGCCCTGCCCCTGGCAGCACTTGGTTATTTATATTTTTCTTTGCATCGGCCCCAATTGTCAAGCAGTGCACCAGGTAAACTCCTGGGGGTCCAGATGGCCACTCTGTCATTGAATGAGGTTAAAATACAGACAGTTGGATTTAATTTTAGGGTATTAGAGATTGTCCATGCAAAAGGCAGCTGTCAATGTCTAGCCTTGATTCAAAGCTTTGGATTTAGTTGCTGGTGTCTGACAAAACAAGTACCAAAAAAGTGTACAAGTAGCTTGTCTCTAAAAAAGTCAAGCCGGCCAGAATAAATAATTTAGAGAGAGAACCAAAATATATATACAGTTTGTTACATTAAAATGAAGAAATAATGCAATACTTATCACTTGCAACTGCAAACAACCTACTTAGACCAATTGATGGTCCAGTAACTTGTGGACCCTAAATTCAGGGGATTATATATAAAAAGGGCTGTAATTCCAACATGGTCCACAGTTTATGAATGTAAATCTCAAGCTTACAGTCAGTGCAGTGCAGTGATGTGTCCCGTCTATAATACCGATTACACTTGTTGGTCCAACTATAGCCAGGAAGTCGACATTTTCTTAGTAATTGGCAAATGAGGAAACCAAATGATTTTTTGGACAATATGCTGTCTGGAGAGGACATTTTATTGTTTGATGTAATATTCAAATGACAGGTGACTGAGATGTTGCTTGGCTTGTCTGTGCTGCATAGCTGCATTTTCCCTGTGTAGAAGTTTCATTGTTATTCGTACGAGTAAGACCTAGTAACTCCCATTTCTAGGCCACGTAAAGTAATTACTTGGGTGAACCTCTTTTTGGGCAATAATGAGAGTCCGCACTAGTTAAGTATGCAGAAGCTTAACATTGTTATTCATGCAAGATCATAATGCGATATTGTGTTTTCGGCGGTTATACAGTGACGTGTACAAGTAAAATATAATGCCGTCCAGTTGTACAAATATGACAGAAGGAGGACTGCAGCCTCTGACGTGCATGATGTGTTCATGTATAACTATAATGGTGCGTTTAGGACACCCAACAAAAAAGAAAAGGATCATTACCAATGATGCTTGAAATCAAAATGTACAGAAAGAAATGGGTACAGAGGAAGTTGGAACAATGGAATGTCAAGATGGCTGAGAGAGGACAAAAGTTATAAGGCATGAAAAGAGCTGGCCAAGAAGAGCGAATGTCTCTTACTGATTGAGTGAGTGACTGACTGACTGAGTACCCTTGTTAAACATAGCAGTTAGGAAGTGGACCTGTAAACTATAGGTCCCGCGTTCGAATCTCCTCACAGGGAAAGCAACATATGCATTATGAATTACTCCATATAGAAAAAAACTTCACTGACTAACACCTTCAGTATCTACAGTATGGTAAGCCTGAAATGGTTATAATGGGATGTCTCTTAAGTTGCAGACCTAAGTTCAAAACTATTCAGAGCAACATTATTCGTTGTATTTAGTTTATGGTTATACAGTATTGACTTATTGAAGTTAGTTATCGTCACCTTTATTGATAGTTATTGTATCAATGTCATTTATGAATGAAAGAAAAAAGTACATTGTTATTCCATAATGGTATAAAATACATTCTTATGCCATGGAATGAAACAGCTTTGGCAGACTCGCTGGTAAAGCCTATTACTGGCTGATACGCTGTTTAAATATCTAGTGGCAAATGCCATACAGTTCAAAGCACTATTTATGGTGGTGGTAAACTAGGTAAGAAACGTTAGTCAGTTTAACTGTATCATTATTATTCACAAATGGGCAATTAGCTGTTGAAAAGGCCAGCGGCAAAAGAGGATTTGTTCAGGGTAGACACCAGAGTCTAGACAGACACCCGTCAAATGTACAGCTCCTTGGCGTAGTGGTTAACGACACAGGCTTCCACGTGGGTGACCAGGTTTGAATCTTGAGAGGGAAACACTTTCTGTTGCGGGCCAGCCGAACTAGGCTTGCCTGGTTACTTGTTTATTCTTTTGAGGCCTCCAATAAGGGGTGTCTCACGACAATGTGGTTTGATCTTAACCAGGCCCACCGCAGGGTAATTTGCTGCCGCATGCTCCGCTGTAAGCTAGTGCACGTGGAGATAACTAAACCAAGCAATAAATTGATGAAATTTTTTTTTTTTCTTTGTATACCAATGATAACTGAGATAATACATGTTTTGAAGACAAACGCCTGATACTACTTAATGGAATTTAAATTCTAAAATAGTAAATTAACAAATGAACAAATAGGGTAGATTGGACCAAGGGTTGAAGGTCTAAACTGAATTACTCATTATTGTACCTTGAATTTAGTGACGTCATGTACAGTGGTGTGAAAAAGTGTTTGCCCTCTACCAGATTACTTATTTGTCTGTCACACGTAAATGTTTCAGATCATGGAACAAATTAAAATATTAGTTAAAGATTACACAAGTAAACACAAATTGCAGTTTTGAAAAGAAGGTTGTTATTATTAAGGGAAAACAAAATCCAAACCCACATTGTGCGGTCTTTTGTAATAGTTATCTATGAGGCCCAGAATTATTGCAGGTGGTATAGTTGCCAATTCGTCTTGGCAAAATGCCTGGTCATGCAAAGTCGTTGGTCGTCTTGCATGAACTGCATGTTTGAGATCTCCCCAGAGCGGCTTGATGATATTAAAGTCAGAAGATTTACTGTGATGATCAGTCCAGAACCTTCACCTTTTTCTGCTGTAATAACTAATGTGCTTAGGGTCATTGTCGTGCTGTCCAAGAGTGTCCCATCATACGTATCTTTCATGCAGAAGAAGGCAAATTGTCTGCCAGTACTTTCTGATAACATACTGCATTCATCTTCCCAGCAACTTTCACAACATTCCACATGCCTTTAGAGCGCACCCCCCCCCCCCAAATCATCAGTGAGCCCCCATAATGCTTCACAGTGGGGATGGTATTCTGTTCACTATAGGCCTTGTTGACTCCTCTCCAAATATAGCGCTTAAGGTTGTGACCATAAAGCTCTATTTTAGTCTTGTAACTCCACATTACAGTGTGCCAGAAGCTATGAGCTGGGTCACATTGTTGTCAGGCATTTTGTAGCTGGGCTTTTTTGTGGCATTGGCGCAGTAAAGGCTTCTTTCAGGTAACATGACCATGCAGCTCATTTTTGTTGAAGTATTGTCATATTGGGCTCTTTTTCCAAAGCAACCTGTATATCTCCTGAGGTTACCTGGGAGTTTTTTTCTTTGTATGCCAAACAATTCTTTGGACAGTTTTGGCTGAAATCTTGGTCTACTTGACCTTGGCTTGGTATCAAGAGATCCCAGAATTTTCAGCTTCTTAATAAGTGTTAATAAGTCTTATAAAGTTCCAATACTACCTATGTTTTGACAATACTTTTCTGCTCCCCATGGCTCAGAATCTACTGTAGCCTGCTCAGTGTATCCATGTGAGAGCTAAGAAACTCATTGACTATTTATACACACACAGTAATTGCAAAGAGCTGAACTGAGAGTTTAAAGCGAAACAAATTCATATAAAGAGTTACATGAGAAAAAAGTATAACAGATCATCAGCCTCATGTTTTACTCCTTCCATTTACAGGATTTGTTTTTAGTTTGTTTGAAGTCAGTCTTACATTTTAATGGTTGAATCAAATAGGCCTAACCATTTCTGTTTTGGCAATACAAAGTTATGTTTGACAATCTAATTTCACTGCAAGATGATATCGGGCATAAATATAGCACAAGGAAGCAAACATCCACCGAGCCAGTTCAGGACTGATCTATTGTCTTCATTGTTGGGAGTTGATGGAACAATACCCAGTGGATGACAGTCTGTTGGACTGTTGAACCACACTAATCGTTGTTTTGTGGTTATACAGTCAACAGATCGGGACATCACAACCCCTTTTCTGATGATACATTACGTTACTGACTGGACACAGACAACTGAGTGGGAGTTGTCCAAACGCAAAGGGGCGGGACCTAACCTATTTGATGGAGCTGTCATTGGACTGCAGTGTTATATGCTTGGAACACTGTGATTGGACACATGAGAACAAACAGTTATTATGAATAGTCCAATAATAACAGGGAAGTGGAAAATGTGACTTGAGGTGTGTGTGTATTGTCCAGCCTGCGCGATCTGGCCCAACTTCCTCTGTTTAACACTTTGCATCTATGCATTTTCAAATGACTCTAAGACATAACTTGTAAAGGCTTACGCCTATTACTAACAGGCCACATGCTAACAATATACAGCTCTGGAAACAATTAAAAGACCCCTGCAAAATTATCAGTTTCTCTGGTTTTACTATTCATAGGTATGTGTTTGAGTAAAATGAACATGTTAATTAGTCTAATTCTATAAATTACTGACAACATTACTCCCAAATTCCAAATAAAAAGATTTAGAGGATGTATTTGTATAAAATAACAACTTGTCAAAATAAACAGAAAATAATGCATCATTTTATCAACAAACTACAAATGTTTTAATCTTTGGATGAATTCCGAAATTAATATTTGGTGAAATTACCCAGAATTTTTATTGCAGCTTTCATGCGTCTTGGCATGCTCTCTATCATTCTGTCACATTGCTGTTGGGTGACTTTATGCCACTCCTGGCACAAACATTTATGTAGCTTGACTTGAGGTTGAGGTTAGCTTGAGGTTTTCAGTGAGGTTCAGGTCTGAAGATTGGGCGTGCCATCACCGGGTCTTGTTCTGGTGGTCCTCCAACCAAACCTTGATTGACCTGACTGTGTGGCATGGAGCATTCTCCTGCTGGAAAAAAGCAATTCTCAGAGCTGGGAAAATCATCAGAGCAGAAGGAAATCGGTGTTCTTCCAGGATACCCTTATATTTGGCTTGATTCTTGCATCCTTCACAAAGACAAATCTGTCTGATTCCAGCCCTGCTGATGCATCCCCAGATCATGACCGATCCTCCACCAAAGTTCCCAGTGAGTGTGAGACACTGAGGCTTGTAGGCCTCTCCAGGTCTCAGTCTAACCATTAGATGACCAGGTGTTGAGCAAAGCGGAAAATTTGAATTGTCAGAGAAGATGACCTTACTCCATTCCTCTATGGTTCAATCCTTATGGTCTTTTGCGAACTTAAGCCTGGCTCTTCTTTGCTTCTCAGTGATGAATTTCCAGGATTTCAGCAAACTGACACTCACTGTATCCCTCTGCCAATAAAGCCAAAAAATAACCTTTTCCTCACTCAACTTTTTCTCATGCTGAACAGATATTTTTTATTCAAATGATCTTTGAGGTAATTTTGACATCCAGCTACTCCTATTGCAAGGTTTTTATACTTTTCCTTATTACGTTTTATTTTATTATTTTATTTTCAGGTAGTCACCTAATCAGTAAAATAAGTTGTGCCAGACACTGGAATGGAATGGCTGCCATACAGGTAGAGATGCTGATATAAGAAATATTTGGAGTGGCCTCACAGAGAGCTGTATATTCTCTGGTTAAATGGTTTTCAAAGTGGTCCAATGATGTATCCATAATGGACAAGAAAACACAATTTTTATTTATTTAATATTATGGTAAATTTTACCCTCCATAAGAGGGGGTGTTTCAGTTGTCTTGTTTCTGTTGTTTTGTCATTTGTAACATATGTGTTTTGGCCTTTCCCTTTCATTAGGAGTTGAATTGTACTTTCAATTATTAATCAAACATGTCATTTTTTTGTTTACCAGTGTGATGGGGGAGTGTAGAATTGTATGAAGGTATGCTTGTTATGTTTAGATTACAACAGAACACCTGTTTATCCGTACACAATAAGTCATGTTCAGTCAAAGTGCAACAGTAATCAGCCAATGGGCTTACAGTACTGTGATGTGCATTCTGGATTGTGATGTCTATAGGGTAGAGGGCGACTGGATGTTTCTTTGAAATCGAGAATAAACACTGCAAGTAATCAGGAAGTCCTGGCAGATTCACCATGTTGGATCCAGGTTACCTGCAGGGGTTGGTGAAGGTTGCACAATGCTTCATTGGGTCCGAGCTACTCTCCCTAAAGCTTAAAATGTCAACATAGCTCAGCTCAGGGCCTATAAACTACATCATATTATAACCCAGTTAACTACCTCCGAGGACATTGTAGCCGATGCTACAGGCGTTCCCTTTATCCCCATTAATATTAATAATATTTTGATGTCTCACACAAACAATCACACTGAGCGTCACTGGCTAATCAGTTATGTAAAACGACGAAAAAATACACTTAACTAACTTTTTAAGATTAGCTCAAACTACCTGTACAATCAGGCACGCTTTGCTGACTGGTGGATCATGTTGCAGAGGTAACGAATGTGTCCGCACCCCCAGATCAGCGTTGCACCACCGACCCAAAAAGAAACAGCTGGTACCTTTCGAAAGATTCTGTAAGCTACCAGCTGGGCTAGTTCTCACCCATACACACCTGCCTCCTCTTGGGACCTCGTCAGGGGTGGTATTTAAGGACTCCCAGGGAGCATCTCTGGGCTGAGTCCAGAAGCATGGAAGAGAGACAGGACAAAGCTAGAAGGCAATGTTGGAGATGGCCACAAATGGAGGTTGCAGGGGCTACCAAAGATATCACCACACGCATCCATTTCTCCCAACCCCCCCCTGGAGGACACCGCAGAGTTGACACTGCCTCCTCAATAATGGGCTTCAACAAATGGTTGATTTCTCCCCCACCTCTTCTCAATTTTCTCTTTTTGTTAATAAAATCACAATGTCTGTGCCCGTTGCCTGTGTATCTGCCGTTATAGTGGTTAAACAAAGCAAGCAACAGCTTTAACAACTTGGGTCAGTCTTGGTTAATAATGGCTAAACCTAATGAAAATGTGTAAACCATCAGGAAAGAAACCTTGGATTGGATATATAAATCAAGGAGCAAAATGTTTTCAGTGGTGAGCAACATAGTCTGATGTATACAGGTGCATGTTTCAATCCAACTGAGAAAAAACACAGAAATATATTCCCTGTGTTGATTGAAGGAAAGTTTACATGACCTTTGTAATGTTAGCAATGACACATGTGTGATAAAAATACAACCTCCCTTCAACAAAATCTGGAACAAGTGAATTAGAATTTTGCACTAGAATATGGAAGTATCAATTTCTTCTGTATTGGTCTGTTCCACCCCCACTAATATTTGTGCCTTGCTTATGCAAGAAAGTTTATTTATATAGCACAATTCATGCATAGAAGCAATTCAATGAGCTTTACAAAGAAAAATATTAAAATACAATAGCATGAAAACAAAAACTCAAATGGAAACATCAAAATAACATAATAATATTAAAACACAATATAAGAAAATGGGATAAAAACATAGGAAGCTATAAAAGCTGTGAGGCTAAACAGTGCGGTTAAGATTAAGCACTCAGTCACAGGTGCGTGAAAAAGAGAAGTGTTTTTAACCTGCATTTAAAAATGGATACGGCATGTCTAAGATCTTCTGGTAGTTTTTTCCAGTTGTACGCAGCATAACTGCTAAACCCAGCTTGGTTGGGATTCTGCAAATACATTAACATGGAAACACTTGACATACTGTTGGTATTGTCATTATAATTAATATTTATTTGATACTGTCAATATAGAAAACCATGCTAAATCATGGATCTTGATCTCATTTAATGTATGCTCTTCAAACTACTGTATCTCCTTCTACCTGCTCCACAAATATTCTCACATTAGATGGACCAGAGTTGTAGTGTGATGATACCTACAAGTATCAAGGATTTTGATTGGATAATTCACTCTCTTTCCAGACCCACATCAGCCTGTAATTTAAAATCAAATCCAGAATAGGTTTCTTGTCTAACTTTGTCAATCTAATTTACTGACTCTGAACAAATATCCACCCCAATAAATCAGACATAGTTTGCTGCAATCAGTGACCAGTGTCCTGAACAACACTCACCTTTGTAATTTTTACATCCTGTTAAACTAACCCTTGCTGATTCAGCTAAAAACACTGATTCAGCTAATCTACAAGTCTCTTTTAGACTACACCTTTCAGTTCTCAAAAATACCCTACCCCCCAAAAATGCTGCGTTCCCTCACACTGGTCACCTCAAGTCAATAACTCTGTAGGCTGAAATTGTTTTGGATCTCTGCTGCCAGTGACTGAAACAAACTCTCAACAGACTCTCAAACTTGACACTTTCATCACCCCATTTTTCTTCAAAATCAAACTGTCAGAGCTGCTATATTATCCAGTTGTCTTACCTGGGCAAATGAAGGTGAAAACATAAAAATTGCTGCTGTATTTATTCTGAAAATGTGAATATGGCGCTCCTCTCTTACCACACTTTTGAACAGTTTCTGTTAAAACCTTCCAAACAACCATATAAGGACTTCTTTCACAAGCAGTTCTATGCATACAAATGTTTTATGTACATGGACATTTTTGGTTAACAAAGAAGGCTTGTCTTCCAAAAAGTTTTTTTTAAATGATATTTAGCAAAAAAACTTTTTGAACCCTTTATTCTGAGAGTGTAGTGAAGGATATTGTTAATTCATTGCTTGAAGCAAAACATGGAGACAAATAAACAGCTCTTTCTTGATTGAGATTCAGCTCCCAACATTAACCGAAAAAAGCAATTGCTAAGAGTTTGTTTTCTAAGGACCGATCAGTAATTGAAACTCCTGGCTCATGCCAAGACTTTCAAGTAACAATGTCAGACCTTCAAATAACAATATGCTGTTTTTTAAATAAATGATTAGTAGCTCCTGTTGGAATCTAGCCAGATCAATGTTATCTAACAATTGGAATAATTTATGACCTACACTTATATGACTGCTATACTGAAGAACTTAACAATCAACTCAACCTAAATTATGTAAAATGGAACAACCATCACATTAAAGTGTGAAATATGTCCAAACCCTTACTGATTTTATGAGTATGCAAATGTTTTATTTATAATAGTATATAAAGAGAGAACATTTTATATTAGCCTTTAAAATCTGAACACTTAGGTGAAAAATATAATTAGATTTATACAGAGCCTTTCTACTCAGGTACTTATTATGCGCATTATAATTCTTGTGGTTGGAAACAGACTAGAAATAAAGCTCACCATCATATTTAATCATGTATTTTTAACAGCTGAGTTAAAGAAAACACTTACATGGCATAGTGTTGAATTTACCTTCAAAAACACTGACATTTCACTTGTGACTGTCATATTTCATGGTTTTACAGTGTAAGGTATTCAAATGATCTTCTGAAAGGACTGTGAGCTCACAACTGCATTACTGAAGTTGATTCTAAATGTTCTGACATGTTTGCTTAACTGACTTTAAACATTTTCTAATCACAGCGATCTAGTACAGCAAGACACCATACAAAAGCTGCTGTCTGTCTATTTGTCTCTTTTTATTTATCTCATTTGCTCCCTTTGTCGTTGTTTTCTTCCAAGTAGCCATATTGGCCTGGCAAAAAAGGCATGGTTGCAGCCAGAGTTGGATAAATGATGCACTGCAAGACAGCAGGGATGCATTGCTGTGACACCATTGACACAATGTGTCGCCCTTCGGCTGCTTACTGCCATTTAGCGGCATGTCTCTCGCTCGCAGCATGGGGCCTACATTCCTTCTGGGGATATAGCAATATATAAGGGTTGCAACTGTGTATGGACTCGTATAACCATCCCTTTGTACAAATTAAATGGAATTTTATGCATACGGTATTGCATTGTAGGGTTGGTTAATATATTCTGTATGACTATGATGACAGGAACTAGCATTTTGTTGTGAATGGATAGGTGGCAATTAAAAGGGGCACAGCATTTCTTATTTGTCATTGTGGTGTTGTCCTTTTTTTGTTGCCACACTAACTTTTCCAGTCAAAGATTTGTGCCATGGCATTAGAGACCAGCCGGGCGTTTTATTGTGTCATTCTCTCTAATTCCCTGTGCTATATCTATGAAAAATAAATAATAAACACATCTAATCATTATTAGAATGAGGCACATTCCTACGTTAATCCTAATTCATTTGCCTTAATTGAGCCTGCATTTGCTCTGCCAATGACTGGCTGGAAGAAGTGTTAAGGAATAATCCATTGTGTAAATGCCATGAACCATTTAACAGAGTAAATCCTAATGTACTGTTGGTGTTACTTCACCTGCCTCGTTAACATGGACAAAAGTCTTCAATCAATCAGTATTTTGTGAATACTTTGTTACATCAGGAATGTCCACCAAGAATCTATTAGGACACACAGGCTCACAATGTAAACCATGTAGCTTGCAATGCCAGGTGTGTTGGTTTGATTTCTAGGGGGAAATAGGAAAAGGTATACACCTTCTACTGATTTTCTCTCTGGAAAAAAGCATCAGCTTAATTATTAAAATGTAAAATCCCATAGAGAAAGCAATGCAGATTTTTAAACACAGTAGCTAGGAAAAACAACCTAGAAATGCAAGATACTAGAAACTTAAAAAGGAATCATGTGGGGTGGCCATCATTCTGAAGGCTTTGCCGGGTGAAGATTGTACATAGTTATTTAGACCAGATAGCTTCTCTACAACTTTCAGAACATTCAGATGATCAGTGGGTCAGAAAAACACCTTGGGAGTAATTGCTAGTTGGCTTTTCATACATTGGGGAGAACAAGTATTTGATACACTGTTTATTTTGCAGGTTTTCCTACTTAAAAAGCATGTAGAGGTCTGTACTTTTTATCATAGGTACACTTCAACTGTGAGAGACTGAATCGAAAACAAAAATCCAGAAAATCACATTGTATGATTTTAAAATAATTAATTTGCATTTTCTTGCATGATATAAGTATTTGATACATCAGAAAAGCAGAACTTAATATTTGGTACAGAAACCTTTGTTTGCATTTACAGAGATCATTCGTTTCCTATAGTTCTTGACCAGGTTTCCACATACAGTGCAGTCGTCCTGTCCCCTTTGCAGATAAGTATCCCCAAAGAATGATGTTTCCACCTTCATGCTTCACGGTTGGGCTGGTGTTCTTGGGGTTGTACTCATCCTTCTTCTTCCCCAAACATGGCGAGTGGAGTTTAGACCAAAAAGCTCTATTTTTGTCTCAACAGACCACATGACCTTCTCCCATTCCTCCTCTGGATCATCCGGATGGTCAATGGCAAACTTCAGACGGGCCTGGACATGTGCTGGCTTGAGCAGGGAGACCTTGCGCTGCAGGATTTTAATCCATGACGACGTAGTGGGTAACTAATGGTTTTATTTGAGACTGTGGTCCCAGCTCTCTTCAGGTCATTGACCAGGTCCTGCCGTGTAGTTCTGGGCTGATCCCTCACCTTCCTCATAATCATTGATGCCCCACAAGGTGAGATCTTGCATGGAGCCCCAGATCGAGAGAGATTGACTGTCATCTTAAACTTCTTCCATTTTCGAATAATTGCGCCAACAGTTGTTGACTTCTCACCAAGCTGCTTGCCTATTGTCCTGTAGCCCATCCCAGCCTTGTGCAGGTCTACACAGCTCTCTGTTCTTGGCCATTGTGGAGATGTTGGAGTCTGTTTGATTGAATGTGTGAACAGGTGTCTTTTATACAGGTAACGAGTTCAAACAGTTGCAGTTAATACATGGAGTGAGTGGAGAACAGGAGGGCTTCATAAGGAAGAACTAACAGGTCTGTGAGAGCCGAAATTCTTACTGGTTGGTAGGTGATCAAAGACTTATGTCATGCAACAAAATGCAAATTAATTACAAAAGATTTTCTGGATTTTTGTTTTATATTCCGTCTCTCACTGTTGAAGTGTACCTATGGTACAGACCTCTACATGCTTTGTAAGTATGAAAATCTGCTAAATCAGCAGTGTATCAAATACTTACTCAAAAAAAATAGTCTCTTTAGTTATAGAGGGTGCAAAAAATCAGCTTCTCTGTAGTAAAAGTCAACTGACTTCATATGCAAGTGTTCAGATTTCGAGTTCTTGCCGCTTTTCATACAGATACGTACACCAACTGTAGAGACTGCATAGTTTGATATTTTTCATTATCAAAGAACGCACTACAACATTAATTATAACAGTACAATGTAATCATATGAAAACTGTGCTGTGTATAATGTGTTTTGATAATATTTCCTCACTCGTTTCATCTTTTATTTTTTGCACACCAAGCATGCTGTTGGCCTGATCTATTTGTCTGTGTTTTCCTCTTTTCTCTACCATTGCTCATTAGTGTCATTTGGTAAAAGGATCTCTCTCTGATGGGTCCTTTTAAACCCCCCTCCCTCCTTCCCCCTCATTCTTCTTAAATAGATAGGAAAATATATTCTTCACTAACGGGCGCTCTGCAAGGCTTTATGTTAGGGGATTTTAATTGCACGTTTTAAATATTTTTTTCAACCTTTTATTCCACTGTGCTCCATTCTCACCCAATTGTCTACAAAAGAATATGGATCCATCCTGGCCTGAGACCTAATATTCACTCCATTTGGTCTTTATTTCATCAATTTTCTCTTCATAACTCATGTCTCTGTTTGTTCCTCCGATTGTTCTTCAAACGATGCCTTATCATATTTTCTGTATGAATACAATTGGGCATTTTGTAGTGTACATGATAGTGGGCCAAGTAATCTTTATAGCAGGTATGAGAGACAGTATTTGGGTTTTTGCTTTGCCTCCTACCTCCATCCCTCCCCCTTCAGTCTCTCTCACAAGTTCAGTTGGGAATCTGTTTGGGAGCGTAGGGGATTTAGAGTGTGAAAGAGAGTGGAACAAGGGCAACACATTCATAATCCCTCCAATGTTTTTGTCTTCTGCACCCCACACCCACAGCAATATTCAAACCAGCGCAAGCAAGGTACATGGCCAAGTGCAGTGTACTAGCAGGACATCAACACTCAACATATTATCCGCCGGTTGTCAAAAACTCATGGGCCACAACTTATCCATTGTGCCCACTGATGGTAGATCATATTGCTTGTGTTGTCTTTTTCCGTCTTCACACCTGCTGCAGTGACCGCATGCATGTTTTTTTTCAGCTGATGTAGGCAGTCAATATTTAGTGGTGTATAATGTCTTTGGCGTTGTCGTCCTACACGGCCTGAGGCGGTGCATCTGTCCACATCTGCAGCGGTGCAGTATCCCCCATCGCCTCATTATCCAAGCTGGAGCTTCTTAGTGATTTATTTACCTGCTCACTGTATTACGATCAGACAGAAGGACAAAGAGAGTGAGAGAGAGAATGAAGGGAGAGAGAGGAGGAAGAGTGGGGATTGGACAAGCGAGGTGAAAACGATGGAGGGACAGAAAAGAGGGAGAATGAGGTGAGATGGGGGTGATGAGAGAGAAAGAGAGGTGTTCAAGCGTTGATAATGCGTCGACAACGAGTCTAACAGATGGGAACATTATGTCTAGATTTACAGATCAAATTGAGTCAAATAGGGGAACGGGATGGAGGAGAAATTGTCAATGGAGATTCCATGTACTCATTTACATTTGCATATTTTTTAGGTTTGGAACATCATTTAAGTGTACTGTACAGAGTTGGTGTTGTCTCCCAATGTGACGATGTCTAATTAACTTGTCCATTATGGGATGTGCCTTAATTATACAGTAAACAGGGCATCTCTTCCCCAAACGCTGGTAGAAAACAATGTTATAGCAAAATAGGGATTAATAGTAGTCCGAATGTGATTGTTTGTTAAAAAGACTGGTTCTAAATGATTAGTGATAGGCATTATTTGTGATATAAATAAGGTATATTATAAAAGTGGATAAATTGATAAGTGGCAGATTATCGCAACATTTTGGCAGTACAGTGAATTTGTTATTGTCAGGAAAGGAGAAATAAAGAGGAGTTGGTCTTGATTAACAGGGATATAAGTATAAAACCCACCACGTCTTAAACAGGTAGAGGGACAAAACAAAGCTGATATAGGCATGGACAGCCTGCTAGGGTGATGTTTTTGCTGTTGGCTAAGAGACAGTTTTCAAGCATTTATTTTACAGTTAAATTGAAAATGAAATGTCCCTTTACTCAGGGCATGTAATATTGCTTCATTATTGATTGACCAGTTCTTTTAACAGCCATGGAAGTTGAATCATTGTTCATGTTCTAATATTGTACAAAATATCACATTCTTAATGAATGAGACAGAAGTTATTTACATCTTGTTTGAATACACAAGCTCATCTGTAGTTTCTACAGCACAAAATGAGTATAACATATCAATATACTTCATTCCTTTCAGCCTAGATGTAATGATTACTCCAAAAAGCAATGTCATTGATTTTTAAAGAGGTATATTCTCCATGGTCTTTCTGATGCCTGGATTCGGTTCTTTGTAGAAACAAGCCAAAAAATTTGGCAGGCCCTGCTGTCATGGTTCCATCTTTTTCCTGATAGTACTTTTGGAGTGTATGTTTGGCCGTTTAATGGCCTTCTGGAGTTTTATCCAGTAATCCAGGATGAGCTGAGAAAGTGGCAAGGAATAGCTGGTTGGTGTCAGGTCTTTTCAACATTAACGTTATCATGCCGATGGGCCGTGTAGATGTGTATTGGGTATGATAGGCAAACTGCCAGGCATTTGGACTTGGCCTGATGATCTGACGGCTCGACATTGGGAAAATCCACCTGGAGCCAAAAGAATGTCAACCCACATTACCCTGACTGACTTTTTCATATTATTTACCATTTAGCAGACGCTTTTATCTAGAGACTTACATTCACATTTGGATCCATTTTAAATATAGAGGTGGTTCCAGCTGGAATGCTCTTCCTACTGAGCACCACTTCAATACACAATGAAGCTCAGTGAACACTTCCTGGCAAACCAGATTTTTTTTATATTCCCAACTTATAACGTCTTCATAACAAGTTAATGGGGTGACAGCCTTCAGTAGCTTGCCAAGGTCAACCCGGGGGGTACTTGGAGTTATCAGAGCCTTTGCGCCATTGCTTTTGTACTCAGCTGGTGCCATGTGCGTCCCAGAAGCACTCCCTATTTCCCCCAACCACCCTCTGGTTCCCCTCTGGATCTCTGGGCTTAGCTAAGTCATCCGTGTAAGCACATCTCTCCCGACTGTTGGAACCAGCCTCCGTAGGCGCCCCCGAGCTGGCTTTGCCACACCGCACATGACAAGGGGGTGGCACGCACCGCCGATTTCACTGGAAAGGAGACAGACGCTTAAAGGAAATCCCCAAAGTGCCAGCAGCACCATCTCCCGCCTTTCTCTCTTTCTCTATCCTAGGTTTGGTGCCAGTCATTTGGGTGACAGCCAAGTCCTGCTGCAGTATGGAGGATTATGATCTCTCTAGATATCATCCCAAATAGCAGCTCACTTCTTGCATACTGTCCTATTTTGACCAGAATCCTATGGGAGCGATGAGAAAAAGTGCACTATAGGGAATTGATGGACATTTAGGACACAGACTCTCTATCCAACACATTTTGACTGTGGTCTGTGTGGGAGTCTGTAAGGTTTTGGTCTGAAGGCCCTTGTTGAGAGCGATCAGGATTGGAGTGCTAAATGACCCTCTTAATGTCACTGGAGAGAACAGCGAGCCATCTCTCAGTTTGGCAGGAACCCGTCCGTGGCAGCCAAGCGTCGTTTGATAGAGTGTGGCGATTTGAAACCGGCAGGAAACCCGGTGACCTTTCCCTGTTTGTGACGTGCTGACTCGATTGCCCTTTTGAAAATGCTAATACTGAATGGTTTGCCATAAAGCAAGCCCTACAAAAGGCCCTTCCGCAACTTAAAAAAGGGGCATAGGTACAGGAATCATTGAGTCAGGTTTAGGGTCATGGCTCTTACTGATCCAGGACAAATTCCTAATGTGTCCCAACTATATACCCTGTTCCCATTAAATTTACCTAATTTAGACCAAGGCACATAGGGCAGCTATAGTCATTGAAGCGACTGCAATTCAACACCAAATCTAAAATGGCTTCCTGTCCCTGGCAATAGCTGGTCATCTACATACATTTTAGCTAATAAACCGCACTTTGAAATAAATGCTGTGTCTAAATGAATTGTTTAGTGAGTTCTTTCAAATCTGCACAAAGACAAGATGAAGGAGAGTCAGATTATTGTCATGGAACAGCTACGGTGATCTGAGGGTCAACAAGCAAGATAAATGCACTGAAGACGAAATCGGAGGTGTTAAGATTGGTGTACAGAGATGCAACGTTGTATCTGTCCCATTATGGTGCTTGAGCATGCGGGCAGTGCCAGTGAGGCAGATAAGGCTACACGGTGGTCTTCTCAACTCCTCTCTAGGCGACAAAGGGAAATGATTAAGGACGTGTATAGAATCTTCTTTCTTATTTATGAATCACAACAACAAATTAGTAAATATTGATTATAGCTTGAACACTATAAATCACCTACAGTTTGGAATTGATAAAAGGTCTAGTATCCTGCTTTTAAAAAGCTGGCAACTGTACAAAAACATTCTTATGCTTACTTTTTTAATATTTAAACTGCACTCCATGAGTTAATCTGAGTTATAGTAGAACTTCTAGTTCAGCATTATCAGTTCAAAAAAGGGGAAACATGTCTGTTTCTGTGTTGTTCGTTTTCAGCAAAGCAAATAAACACATTAGCTGTTAATGTTTTATGGAATATGAATTTCCACTTTACATTTTTTTAAGCGACACAAATATAACTTCAACATTTTGTCATGTTATGGCACGACAGGCCTGTCTTCCTCATTTGAAGCATGGACACTGGTTTATTATCTTCAGCCTCACCAGTTTTCCTGCTCACCACGCCTATTTTACTTCCTTGTGCTCTCCTGTCTTAGTTACCACTGTAATGTTTGTTGTAGTTTCATGTTTTTCACGTTTCAGTTATTTCGGTAAAGTATCTGTCTTCCCTTCAAATTTTACACAATTTGTGGGGGCACATTAAAATCAATAAGACGATGGCCAAGACATTATTACAGGAAGATATCACAATTTTACAACATGATGTCGAATGATTCTTTACCCTGAAGGTAATCTATATCCCAGGAGAAACTGTAATCCATTAATACCTTTTGCCAAAATTTGCTACACTATTTAATGGATATGGCATGATGTCATCATGTTTCATTATATATTGCTCTGTGCTTGTTTTAGACACTTTGTCAGCTCGTTTGTGGAAATAGGGAGCAGCGGACTGAGGAGTCGTTGACGTTCTTTTATATGCCAGTAGCAGCTGAACTATGTTCAATGTGGTGAGACAATAACACACAAAGACCAGGGGAGCAAAGGGAACATATATATACAGTGAGGAAAATGACTGTGGATGATCATCAGGTGCGCTTAACAAGACAACAGGCGAGATGAGTTCATGAGATGGGTGGTGGTGTAAGAAGGGGGAGGAAGGGCAGCAGAGGGCACAGTTGTCACAGTACCCCCCCCCCCACCAATGCGCAGCAACACCGGCCCCGGGGCCAACCCAGAGGGCATGAAGCAGGACAATACGTGCGACGACGATGGAAGTCATGGAGAAGGGCGGGAGCCAGCACGTCCCACGCTGGATCCAGCTCCGCTCCTCCAGGCCGTACCCCTCCCACTCCATGAGGTACTGGATGCCCCTGGCCCGGCATCTCGAGTCAATGATAGAGCGGACAGAGTTCACCAGGGCCCCCTCGATGTCGAGGGGGGGACATCCCACACCTCACACCCCTGGAGGGGACCAGCCAGCACCGGCCTGAGGAGAGACACATGAAATGAGGGGTTAATACGGTAGTCGGGAGGAAGACGCAACCGATTTGTTACCCCGTTTACTCTCCCCAGGACTTTAAAGGGCCCCACAAACCACAGGCTCAGCTTCCGGCAGGGCAGGCGGAGGGGCAGGTCCTTGGTTGAGAGCCAGACCCGGTCACCCAGACGATAAACCGGGGCTTCCCTGCGGTGGCAATCCGCGTAGGTCTTCTGGCGGCGGACAGCAAGCCTGAGGCGAGCCTGCATGGCCTCCCACATGCCCACTGCCCGCTGGAACCAATCGTAAACCGCAGGGGTACTGGTTTGGCTCGGGGTCCAGGACCGGCTGGTAGCCCAGGACGCACTGAAACGGGGACATCCCCGTAGAGGAGTGGTGAAGGGAGTGTTGCTTAAATGCCTTCAAAGGTGTTGCTTAAATGCCTTCCAAACCCTGAATGTGAAATGGGGGCCCCGGTCATACATTATATCCTCGGGCACCCCATAGTGCCGGAAGACATGCCAAAATTGAGCGTCTGCGGTCTGTAGAGCGGTGGGAAGTCCAGTCAGAGGCCAGAGGCGGCAGGACTTTGAAAAACGGTCCACAACGACCAGGATGGTGGTATAGCCCTGAGAAAGAGGGAGATCTGTCAAGAAATCGATGGACAGGTGGGACCATGATCTTTGTAGAATGGGTAAGGCGTGCAACTTACCCATTGGCAGGTGTCGGGGTGCCTTACTCTGGGTGCACACCGAGCAGGAAGAGACGTACACCCTCACGTCCTTAGCCAAGGGTACTTACTGGCCAGAGAATGCACAGTCTGCCCAATGCCAGGATGACCGGTGGGAGAGGTATGGGCCCAGTAGATGAGCCGGTCATGGACAGACGCCGGCACATACGTGCGACCCTCAGGCCAGAGGGCTCGTCACGCTGTGCTTGAACGATGTCCGCGTCCAACTCCCACACCCCCAGCACCACAATGCTTCTTCGAATACCCCCGCACCTGTCCTCCTCGACCCCTGCCCGGGAGTGCAGCTGCTCCCAGGTCCATGCGGACGGCGGTGTCCAATTGGTGGGGTGGAACAGGCAGGCCCCTGCCAGGATGTCCTCGGGCATCCAGCAGGTTGTCAAGACGGATAGACATTTCCACCAGCTATTCGAAGGAGAGGGTCACATCTCAACACGCCAACTCCCTTCGTACGTCCTCTCGAAGGCTACAGCGGTAGTGGTCGATAAGGGCCTGATCGTTCCACCCAGAACTCGCTGCCAGGGTTTGGAACTCCAGAGCGAACTCCTGCGCCAATCTCGTCCCCAGCCCGCCTCTCTTCCTTTGTGTGGATGATCGAACATGGCCCGGAAGCAAACTTGGCATAGCTGCCCCGGGCGGGTCCCTCTGTGTTCCACACGGCGGTGGCCCACTCCAGGGCTTTCCCGGACAGGCAAGAGACAAGCAAGGAGATCTTCTGTACGTCTGTCTGTGCAGTATGAATCGCCTGGAGCGCAATGTCGACCTGCAGTAGAATACCCGTCATATTCCCCGGGAAGCGGAATGTGCATCGCCCCCGCTCCTGCTAGTGCAGGCTGGGAGGGCGGCAACATGGCGGGTGCTGGGGGAGTGAACTTGTTCAACTCAGGCACCGCACAGCCTGTCGAATACCCTCCATCACGACGCCTAAATTGGCCAGCATTGTCGAATGTTCCTTTACTACCTCCGCAACACCGGTCTCGCTTTCGGCTCCTTTTCGCAATCATTGACACAGCAAGGTTTGTGGCTCAAATCGCTCTCAGACAGGGGCCCAATTTCTTTGAATAATAACCCACTTGTTTCAGACGGTCGCCGTGGTCCTGAATGTGAACCGATGTCATGTAGCCTTCCTTCTCTGCCATCAAAAGCGTAAACGGCTGCCCTGTGTCAGGAATTCCCAACGCAGGAACCGTTGACAGTTCTTTCTTCAATGTGTTGGCTTCTGGCTCTTTTGCAGAATAATAAAGGACCCAAAGCAGGGGGAGAAGCATTCCTTGTTGTTTATTCACAAAATATAGTACATAGTCTGTCTTCGATGTTCAGCCTTCTTTCCATCTCTCTTGGTCTTCTTTGTGCTTCTCCAAATGTCTGTCTTAAACAGCCCATATATACTAGAACACATTCCCTCCACTTTCTAGCTGTTATCCAATCGTATAAGGGCAATGTATGTTTCAAACTCTCTATTCCTAGTCCCAAACTTTGGAATGTATGGGGGATGTGTGGAGTTAATGTTCAACCATATTCCTTTGTGCTGTTTCCAAGTATGCACAGAATGTTTCATACATTTGCAAAGCAACATTACTCTGTGTTGTGTCCTTTAGAATTAAAATACACCTAAACAGACATACTTTCTCACAAATGCAATGAATGTGTTACTCTGTTGATCAGAGAACTGGACAGGGTCTCTGGACTGTGGGTCACCCTTCAAGAGATCATTGAGTGCTATTTCAGCAAATGAATCCACCCAACACCTGTTGTAGTTACACATTCACATAAAGGAACGTAGTTCTCAAATGGTGGGGGGTTCTTTGACCGTCTGTATAGCTGTTGTGCGGCTCTGCGTTATTTCCCTTCTCCCTTAAGAGATCATTTGGCCAAATAAACAACTTGGGACTGCATGAGCTGTGCTTTGTCAAGGCTGTCTTTTTGTCCTTTTTCACTGAGGAAGTAGAGCAGAATTTGTAGGTCGCACCCATGGGTTATCACGTCTTCCAAAGCAAATAAGATGGCATCCACATATTGTATGACATCTGAAGACATCTGAGGCAAATCCTGGAGATGTCTCCGCAATGCGTGGTGGTAAATGGAGGGGCTATTGTGTAGTCCCTGCGGAAGACGGGTCCATTGGTACTGCTGACCATCCACTGTGAATGCAAGCCATGGTCTCACTTCAGGATATAGGGGCACAGACCAAAAACCATTAGCCATGTCAATGACTGAAAACACTGTGTTGGCTTCAAAGAGGCAAAAATGGTAGTCGCGTCTGCTACCAGAGGGGTTCATTTGGAAATCGTCTCATTGGCATTCCTATAGTCCACAGTTACACGCCATGCCCCTGATGCTTTATGGACTGGCCAAACAGGACAATTAGAAGCAGCATGTGTCTTTTCAACAATCCCATTATCATGTAACTCTCCAATTACTACCTTCGTTGCTACCATGGCCTCTTTACTCATAGGATATTGTTTAGTACATGGTGGTGCTGTAACGGTGCTGGGACAATTCTGTTCCATGCTTTCTGTGTGTCCGTGATTTGTCATGTGCTTGTTTGGTCTTTCCTGTTCTCATTTCAGTTAATTGGTTTATTCCTTTCTCCTGTGTTTTGCCCCACCTGTTTCTATTCTCCTTGTTAGTCTGTGTATTTAGTTCAGCCATTTTCTCCCTGTCCTTTTCGGTCATGTATGCGGTTGTAGCTGTATGTATGTTCCTTGCTCCCGGTTCTGTTTTGTTCTTGTTTCTGTTTTGTGGTACACGGCACTCGGTTTTGTTTTCATTTTGTTCTATTAAAAGTTACCCCTTTCACCCCTGCGCTAGCCTCCATCTCCCTCGTTGGACCCTGAGAGAATGACCGATTACACCCAATGAAGGCAGCAGAGGTGGACAGTAGGGGAACAGCTTCTGACTCAGAGGAAGAAGACCCCTACCGTCACCCACTGGAGCAATGGTTACCCTAGTGGCTATCCCTAAGCCCTGGCCAGCGCCGGCAGAGGCAATGACGACGTTGGGTACGTGCAATCCAGGATTCTGCCTGGGCCACACCATGCCCTGTCCCTCCCGGCCTCCAGCGGCCTGGCCTGGCTGCAGGCTGGCCTAGCAGCATGCTCCACTCCTTACTTCGCAGCCTGCCGCCACCCCTGTACCTGCTCCGCGGTCTGACGCTACCCCGGGGCAACCTCAAATATTTTTTCCCTCCGAGGGGGCCTGGGCCACAGGGGGCCCCCAAGGAGCCACTGCCGCCACTGCCATCAGAGTGGCTAGAAGAGGGATTTCTGCTGCCACCCCCAGAGTGGACACTGCCTCATCCTGCTCCCCAGGCGGGGCCGCTGCCTCATCCTGCTCCCCAGGCGGGGCCGCTGCCTCATCCTGCTCCCGAGGTGGGGCCAAATGCGGGTAGAATTTGGCTGTGGTGTGTAACACAGTCCCTCATACTAACCACTTTGGCGGGTGGTATTCTATATATATTCTATATATATAGCTTTTGTTTTTTATGATATTCTTCTCAAAAGATATCTAAAATAATAAACTCAATAGAATTTGAGTGGCCCAATGAACCACAACCCTACACCTCCCTTCATCGCTTTGCACACCAGAGATCGACAGTGAGAACAAGGTAGGCTACAATGTGGTGGCACATAACAGGTGTAAAAAAATAAAGAGTGCAGAATACAACACGCAAGTGTAAAACTGATGATGAAACCGAAAATGAAGAGGAGACAAAGAACAATACTGTTTCTCAAAAAGGGGATATCCAGTCGAGAATGACAGCCAAGGAAATCATGTATTTCACCGATTGTAGAACGTACATCAGTGAAAAGGTTAAGCGGGTCACTTTTGTGTTTAGGAAAAGCTATTTAAAAGTCACATCAATGAGGGACACCATAGTTGACTTTAATCAAATAAAATATAATTTCCCAACAACAAAACTGTGGCCAGTGGAAATGCGGAGTGACTGGTAACTTTTGAAAATCAATAGCCCCACTGGCTGCTGAGCAAGAAAGTGAATATCAAGTTCTGTTTAAAAATAAATGTACTATCGCCACCAAAAGAGCCACTCGAAAACATGTTGTTTTAAATAAATATAAACTGTAAATATAAACTACCGTTACAATCCCATATGGAAAGAAAATCCATATTTTTGCAATGCAAAATGCATGTAGAATATATGAATCTGTCTAATACATTTTACTTTATTCAAATATTTTTGTTATCAAAATGTATTTTACCTTTCATTCCCGAAATGTCTATTTAGTTCAAATGTATTTCAAAACAATTTATCTTCACAGTCTAAAATGGCATTCATGTAAGACTTATATTTTATCTCTTTATAGCAGACCTAAAAAATTATATACCTCTATTTCAAGGAACACAAATTGAGATCAAAATATATTTTACAGCTAAACACAGATTCCCTTAGAGGTCTCAGGTTATTGTGGATATTGTAATGAGATTGAAGCATGATGCTACCACCAACATGCTTCACTGTGGGTATGGTGTTCTTTGGGTGATGTGCAGTGTTGTTTTTGTGACTAACATACCTTTTGGAAATATGGCCAAAGAATCAGACCATAACTCATTTTCCCACATGCGAGACTTGATGTTTGTTTTTGCAAGCTTCAGCAGGGCATGGATGATTTTCTTTGTCTCACCACCCTACCCTATAGCCCATTTATAAAAAGAATATGGGAGATTGTTGTCACATGTAGCACACAGTCAGAACTTGCCTACAATTCCTGCAGCTCCTTTAATGTTGCTGTAGGCCTCTTGGAAGCCTCCCTGACCAGTTTTCTTCTTGTCTTTTCATATATTTTGGAGGGACGTCCAGTAATGTCTCTGTTGTGCCATATTTTCTCCACTCGATGATGATTGTTTTCACTGTGGTCCATGGTAGAACTAAAGCTTTGGAATTTCTTTTGTAACCTTCTCCTGACTATCTATCAACAATTTCAACCAGGTTGTTGTAAGGTATTTGTTTTCTCATTTTCCCCCTCGAAGATTTCAGTTTGTTTTTCAATTTAATTGTTCACATTTTAGATCACATTAAAACATTCAGACATGATTTTACATCACAAAAGAACACCATACCCACAGGGATGCATGGTGGTGGCGGTATCTGTTTTTCTTCAGCTGGAACCGGGGCCTTAGTCGGGGTGGAGGGAATTATGAACAGTTCCAAATACCGGGCTATATGGCAGAAAAACCTTCAGGTGTCCATAAGAAAGCTCCAGATGAAGATGTAGTTCACCTTTTAGCATGACAACGCTGATTAACGTTTTGGAATGGGCCAGCCCGAGCCCAGACCTGAATCCAATTGAACATCTGTGGGGTGATCCGGAGAAATCTGTGCACAGGAGATGTCTTCGCAATCTGACAGATTTGGAGCACTTTTTCAAAGAAGAACAGGCAAATATTGCCACATCAAGATGTGCCATGCTAATAGACTCCTACCCCAAAAGACTTGAGTGCTGTAATAAAATCAAAAGGTATTTCAACAAAGTATTAGTTTAAGGGTGTGCACACTTATGCAATCAGGTTATTGTGAGTTTAAAATGTTTCCCCCTCAAAGATTTCAGTTTGTTTTTCAATTGAGTTTTTCACATTATAGGTCACATTAAAGGTGGAAAAAAGTTCTGACATGATTTATCTTTGTCAATTTTCTTTACATCATAAAAACCTGTCATTTTAACAGGGGTGTGTAGACTTTTTATATTCACTGTAAAGTTGTGCTTATACGTTTGTATACGCTGGCAGAAATTGTGAAATTCTTCTGCATTGATTTAGTAAACCTGACTAATTATTTAAGGATCGTGATCACATAAAGCCATTTATTATCACAGTTGTTTGGCTCCTTATTAAATCATTATGATAACAGAAATAACCCAAATAGCCCTGATCAAAAGTTTATATACCCTTGAATGTCTACATACCCTTCTCCCTTTATACCAACGACTGCACCTCTGTCAAACTACTGAAGTATGGCAGACAACATTACGGTCAACGGTCTCATCCGGGACGGCGACGAGTCTGCCTAAAGAGAGGAGGTTGAACAGCTAGTCCTCTGGTGTGATCAGATCAACCTGTAGCTTAACTAAAGACGAAAAATGACGTCTTTACTATTACCCCTGCCCTAAAGTATTGTTCACACTAGTAATGATGACAGAGGACGCTGGCGTTGTTTGTTCGCCGCTTCTCAGACCAAAATCCTTGTGTAACATTGTTGTTAGTGTTGTTGCTATACAACTAGGCTACACAGTACGAAATAAAGTACGTTTATCAAGCAGTATTACGTCCAAAAAATACTAGTGCTGTTGCTGTAAATATCGCAGATTTTATGCGCTCTGTACGGATTCTGCCGACCCCAGTGAATGTCTACATACCAATTCACCGGAGTTTCTGAGTTTCCCGTGTCCATTCATCTCTGCCCGCCATCAGGAGACTTTCACCCGAAGGCGCGGCTGAAGTTGGTGAGATCTCCAAACAAAGTTACTGCAGTTCGCTTGCTGTGTCTGATGGCTCTCTTCTGTGTATCACGGCAATTGCTAGCGGCTAACAAACCACCTTCCATAACTGGCATGATGTTGAAGTATTCCGTCAACCAACTGAAGAAATTCAACAACTACGCCACTCCATCGTGCATGTCAGTCATTAAACAACTTGGACTCCTTCACCGGCCGTATTACATTCACAGAAGTTGCGGCCGAAAGTTTGTTTTCTCCCGCTCGGATCACAAAATCCCATCCCTCTGGTCCGGCGCAGAAAGCACGCAGCACAGGGCGCGGTGGTGGTCTGGCTGTCATCCACCGAAGGGATCTTGGCCTGTCCCCTATAAACCTGCCTGAGCTGTCGTCCTTTGAATACCTTGGATTTAAATGTAAGCCTCCTCTCTCTACAACAATACGTCTCATCTATCAGCCACCTAAGCCAAACTCATCTTTCATCCAAGAGATGTCCAATCTTCTCTCAACATTCTGTACTATGTCTGCCGATATAATTGTCCTTGGAGATCTGAATATTCACGTTAACTCCCCCACCTGCCGTTTTACTGCAGAATTCCATCAATTACTCGACTGTTTTAATTTGACACAACTTGTCGATGTCCCCACTCACACCAGGGGGCACATACTCGACCTGGTGATTACCAACTCTGCACATCTCAGTAATCTTCTAGTCTATGATCTGGGTGTTTCCGACCACAAGGCCGTTTCCATGAAGATGTCTTCACCCTCTGCCCTCATCAAGCCCAAAAGACAAATCTGCTTCAGAAACCTTAAAAACATCAATCCAGAGTCACTGGCCTCTGACCTCCAACATCTCTGTTCCGTAAACAGTTTACCAGCCACTGAATGTGTAGATTACTGCAACAACACCCTGAAGAGTATCCTGGATATCCACGCCCCAGTCAAAACCAGAACAGTCACTTTCCCCCGATCAGCCCCCTGGTACACCATGGAGTACGGAAAATGAAGGCAACTGGGCGTGCCATGGAGCGGAGATTCAAAGCAACAGGACTTACAGTGCACAAACAAGCCTTCAGAGAACACCAAAAACACTACTCAAAGTCACTCACAAGGGCACGGTCACAGTTTTATGGAAACATCATTAGAAACACTCCCGGAAACTCCAAGCAGCTGTTCTCCACCATAAACCATCTTCTCAAACCGCTAACCCCCTCACTTACAGAAACTACAGAAGAGCACTGTAATAATTTCCAGGACTTTTTCAAAGCAAAAATAGACTCAAAACGCACTTCCTTTTCTGGTTCCCCAGCGCTATCCACCCCGATTGAACACTCACAGCTTGTAATCTCACAGCCCCTACAATGCTTTCCAGAAATCTCCAAGCACGAGGTCGAAAAGATCATCAAGAGAATGAAACCCAACACCTGTGCCCTTGACCCCTTTCCTACAACTCTAGTAAAAGCAAACGCCCCTGCCATAAGCCCTCTGATTACCACTGTGATAAACCACTCCCTCCATTCCGGAAATGTTCCACCTGCCCTTAAAACAGCCATAATCAGACCACTCCTGAAAAAAACCACCCTTGATCCAGATAAACTTTCAAATTACAGGTCCATTTCCAATCTCCCATTCCTATCTAAAGTACTGGAAAAAGTTGTTTCCACCCATCTCCAGGACCATCTCAAACAAAACAATCTTTTTGAGAAATGTCAGTCTGGTTTTTGCTCTGCTCATAGTACTGAAACAGCCCTGGTTAGAGTCACAAACGACCTACGAATGGCAGCAGATAAAGGCTCACCTTCCCTCCTCGTACTCCTCGATCTGTCTGCGGCTTTTGACACTGTAGATCATCAAATTCTTCTCAACCGGCTACAAAAAACCACTAGACTCACTGACACTGCTCTGAACTGGTTTAATTCATACCTCACTGACAGAACGGAGTACATTTCACTTGGCAATACAAGTTCCCGGCAACACAAAGTCACCTGCGGAGTCCCCCAGGGATCAGTCCTTGGCCGGATCCTCTTCATCATCTACATCCTCCCCCTCGCTCATTTCACTTGTACGCTGATGATACACAACTATACATAAAATCTGAGTCTCACCCCACGGCAGCTTCACCAACAGCATCATCATCTTCAAACCTCACCGCCTGTCTGGAGGAGATAAAGATGTGGATGAAACACAACTGTCTCCAGTTGAACAGCTCCAAAACCGAGGCAATCCTTGTTGGCACATCAAGTCCAGTCATCCTCCATTACCGGCATAACCATCGCTGGCCAGGACATTCCCCTCTCCACAACAGTCACCAATCTTGGTGTAAGGTTTGATCCACAACCCACTTTCGAAGACCTTATCAAACACCTCTGCAAAATCTCCTATCATCTAAGATACTCACCTTTGCTGATGCAGAAAAACTGGTCCATGCATTTGTCTCCTCCAGGTTAGACTACTGTAATGCACTTCTCATCAGGATCCCTAACAAGAGTCTGCAGGAACTACAGTGCGTTCAGAACAGTGCTGCAAGGATCCTCATGAGAGTCCGAAAGTACGAACACATCACACCCATTCTCCACTCACTTCACTGGCTTCCTGTTTCTGCAAGGATTGAATACAATGTCTCAATTCTCACCCACCAGTGCATCTACAGAAATGCCCCCCCATACCTGAAGGAACTGCTCACCCCTCTCACTACAACACGATCCCACCGCTCAAAACACTCAAACCGCCGCCTCCTCCCCAATACTAAGCTCAGCACCATGGGCGACCGTGCCTTCTGCTCTGCCTCTCCTCGGACCTGGAACGCCCTCCCTGATCATCTGCGGGAACCACAGACAACTGAGACTTTTACAAAAGACTAAAAACATTTCTTTTTAGCAGAACTTATGACTTTTAACCTTTTATACCACTGACTTATTTATTCATATGTATTTTACATTGATGTTTAGCTTTAATTTTTTTCTTTTTACCTCTCTATGAGGATTTTACCTGTAGCACTTTGAGATTTTTCTTAAATGTAAAGTGCATTACAAATAAAATGTATTATTATTATTATTATTAACTCGCTAAAAACTGTGGAGATGAATTTGGACTTCAGGAGGAGCCCCCAGACTCTGCTTCCCATCACCATTCTCAACCGCCCTCTGTCTGTAGTGGAATCTTTCAGGTTTCTGGGATGCATCTCCCAGGATCTAAAGTCCAACACTAATGCCATCATTAAAAAGGCACAGCAGAGAATGTACTTCCTGCGCCAGCTTAAGAAGCTTAACCTGTCCATGGAACTGCTGATCCACGTTTACACAGCCATCATCCAGTCAGTCCTCTGCACGTCCATCCACTGTTTGGTTTGGATCTGCCACAAAACCGCAAAGGAACGGACTACAACAGACAGTTAGAACTGACACAGGAATAGTTTCTATCCACAGGATAGAAGCTCGTTAATCTAACTGCAGTTCATAATTTAAAATAACTATTACGACAAGTAAGTGCTATGCAAGTGTTTGAGTATAATTAACAACCACACAATACATTTTGTAAGGCACCGGGGTTGCTGGTTTTGGGTCTCATGGTCAACTTTGTACTTGCAATGAGCATTCTTCTTCTGATTTCTTATCTTAATGCTTCTAGACATAAAGCCAAGTTTGTTTGATGAAATCAGTTTTTATAATCGAAAGCCAATCAAAGTTTTTCCAGGATAACCTTGTACTTGGCTTGATTCATGTGTCCTTCACAAAGACAAATCTCTCTGATTCCAGCCCTGCTGATGCATCCCCGGATCATCTCCGATCCTCCACCAAATTTCACAGTGGGTATGAGACACTGTGGCTTGTAGGCCATCCGGGTCTCTGTCTAACCATTAGTTGACCAGGTTTTGGGCAAAGCTAGAAATCAGAGAACATGACCTTACTCCATTCCTTTACAGCCCAATTCTTATGGTCTTTTGCAAACTTCAGCCTTGCTTTACTTTGTTCTCATTGATGAATGGCTTTTTTCTAGCTTTGCACGACCTCAGCCCTGCTCCTAGGAGCCTGTTTCAGATCGACTTCGCTGTGCACTTCACCCCAGCTGCTGTTTGCTATTTTTTTTGTAGGTCACTTGATGTCATTCTACGGTTGTTGAGTGACATTTGAATGAATTGACAGTCATCTCGATCAGCGGACTGTTGTTTTTGCCCTCTGCTGGTCTGTAGCTTGGTTTCCCCCAATGTCTGTTGCTTGACATTGTTTTTATATACCGCTACCGTTGAAATTTTCAGGATGGAAGCAGCCTGATGCTTACTGTATTCATCTGCCAGTAAAGCCAGAATTCAACCCTTCTTTCCCTCATTCAAAGGGAAAGCTCTTTCCTTTTCAACTCTTGTCATGCTGAATATTTTTTTATTCAAATTACCTATGAGCTATTACTTGCACTGGTATTGCCATCCAGCGGGTTCTATTGCAATAGGATACTGATAACCACAGATTGGTTTTATACCATTCCTCGTTAAATTAGCTTTGGTTCAGGGAATCACCTAATCAGTACCTCATGAAGTAAAAAAAGATGTGCCTGTGTTGGAATTTAACAGACACTGGAATGAAATGGTTGCCATATATGTAGAGATGCTCATTTAAGGAAAATTTGTCTTTAAAAAAATCCATAGCTTAATATTACTAATTCTCTCAGGGTATGCAAACTTTTTAACACAACTGTATCTATTCCATTACAGGAATTGTGAATGAATGTTGTATATATTTGGCAATACATCATCTGGAGTTCTATTAGGCTTTAGGTCAAATTGGCCAAAACATTTCTTATAGTCATAAATGAGTGCCTTTTGGTTTTGGTACTCTGTTTCGCACAACACTCGTATGATTAAACAACATAATAACATGTATTAGAGATTGTAGGCTTATTAAAAGTGGAGAGATCTTCAACAACAAATAACTTAATTGCATGAAGTCGAGGCCTGTAACTTGTATTTGTAATTAGGCTACTTTACAAAAAATCTGACATCTAAGTTACGATTCAGTTATGGCAGAGGTTGTGTGTCACTTGAGAGTTCATTGAATCAAACACAGCAACATAGGAATCCATGAATAGGATCATAGTAGACAATATTCCGCTGATTTGAATGTTTTATTATTGTGATTTACAAAGCAGTAAACATTTCAATATAGCAGCAGTTTCAGGCGGGTGTCGACACTCTCACAGATGCTCCCTGGTGGCCATTCTTATTTTTAATTTTATATTTTTGTCCATGCCTCATGGCACCATAACGTGCCGTAAAATACTGCAGTATAACGAGGTATGCCCCGTCATGGACTGCCCCCATTGGAGCTGAAATTAGATGAGTGACATCTGTACATCTAATTGGGCCTCATGAAACAATTTATCAGAGCTCTAGATAAGGAGTCAGCAGCCTTCAAGTACCTTCAAGAATTCTTCCCTAAGCTGTCTGAGGCAAAGGTCAAAGCTGGTGTCTTCATCAGTCCACGGATAAAGAAGATCCTGGAGTGCAATGAATTCCCCAAGAAGCTCACTAGTACGGAGATAGCAACTTGGAACAGCTTTGTCGCAGTGGTTCGGGGCTTCCTGGGTAATCACAAGGCCAAACACTATGTGGAGCTGTCTGAGACCGGTGAAGAGCTACAGCACAATGGATGTCTCTCAAAGGCCATATCCTTGATAATATTAATGTTAATATTGTCAAATTCAAGATAAATATTTTTAGGAGCAAAGCGAGCGTTTCCACCACTGGACTTCACCGCTACCAACGAGAACATGATGGGAGACTACATTTGGGGGCTGATTCATGAAAGCGATTTACAGTATAATTGTAAATTTAGAAAGACACTTCTAAATCTTTTGTAGTCAGTCTAATATTACTTTAGTATAAATGCATGTTAATTTGAATTCATGTTTTTTTCTGAATTTATGTGAATAAAAATATACAAATTCACCCATTTTCTCATTGGAAATAGGTAGATTTCAAAATATTACTGTCCTGGTCAAAAAAGAAAAGTTTGTCGTGAATAATTGTAATTTTCTATACTTTTTAGGCATAAGCAATTACAAAATAACCCTTACTACCCAGGAACAAAAATTGTGTTAGATAGTGTTATTTTCACTAACCAAATTTGCATTGTGTTCATTCCAAAATGTGTATGTATTAAAACGTTAAAGGACCAAATCAATTTGATTCTAAATTGTTTTGACTTTACCAACCAAAAATACTACATGAATATATTAAATAATGTAATTTGCATAATTACCATTAAAACCTTTAATAGTATCCGTTCAAGCTAGACAAACAAAAATGTTTACTTACCATGTTTTGGCGTTCCTGATATAGGAGTCATAAATGTCATCCGTGACAACCAATTGGCATAATTCACATAAAATAATCCACTAACAGTATATACAGTATTTGACCGTTCAACCGTTAACTTTGCTTAACATGTTTATCCCATCCCAACTTCAAAAATCTATCTACTTAATTACTTCTTTACTTCTGTAATTGTCTCTTTTAGTTTATTATTTATCTATACATAATACATAGATTCTAAAACTCTAAACTTCATTGTTAAATGATCCATGACCATCTTAAAACAACTCCACATTTTAACTGTGTATGTATTTCAAATTAAGGGCAATGTCTTTAGTTTTAGAGGAAATCTGCACCATGGTTTACAGTTTCTCGTTTAGTTATATGCAACCATCTTGCATCAAGTGTTAAATGTAGTTAAATTCTCCTTTAAGCCTGTGTTATTTCTACAGGATGAGAAATTATGTATTTCTCTGTTACCTTCTTGAAGGCCCTGAGCACATCCAGTAGTTGCTTAAAAGCTTTTACTGCTGTCTCAGCACAAAAACAACATAAAAGGGACTTAATTATCAGGAATTTTATAAATTCAAGCCACCGCATGGGTCTTTAGAATGCGATATAGCATAATTATCCTAATGGTAGACTGCAATGTGGCCTTTGTAACACAAAGTCCTTTCAACAGGCAAATCAATAGTACATACCACCCTGTATAGTGTTCAGAAGAAGATCACCTCCATCTCAACTATTAAGTGCTGATGATGGTAATATGCTGCTTTGGTTGGATTCACAACACCTTGAATAATGAGAAAATGAATACAAATTAATCTTTTAGAATAGTTTGCCTCTAATGTTGCAAAATCAGTATACTGTATTTCCTAGAATAACTCCTAGAAATAGCTATTTCTACCTACATCTTCCAATATTTTTGTTTCTGTATCATTTTCCCTTTGTCTCTGACTCTTTCACCATCCCCTCTTTCAAAACCTTAATTAGCATTAGCAAATTCATCACATTATAAGCAACTCAATTTGGCACAGTGATAAAGTAAAAAAGAACAATGCAGTCTGAAGGGCTTTACTGTATTAAGTGCTGCTCTTGCAGATATTAGTTCATTACAGACGAGGTCATGCTCACCCAAGATGGCTGTCATCGCTTTAAGTTTATGGGCATGTCCCAAATGGCACCCTATTTCCTTCATATTGCTCACTTAGGTACACAAAGCAATCATTCCAAGTGTGCAATTTGGAATGATTCCTTTTTTCAAACTATGCAGATGTTTCAGCTCTTCAGAAGAAATGTCTTGAATGTTGTGACTGATAATGTTTAATAGCCATGTCAGTGTTGCAGCCCCACATACCGAGTAACCCAATTTCAATACACCATTGGACAACAGCCTAAAGATTCTTCACTGAGGCCTTGCACGTGTCCCTTTAGGAGTACTTACAGTTTAGAGGTCCCTATCCCCGGCCTAAAATCGCTCAGTCTGTTCCCACTGCTGCTCACCTTGACCAGCACACTGGAAGAGCACTTGAGGAGTGGTTCTGGAAGTGGGAAATGAAAGGAGTTGAAATAGAGGCTGACAATGTACTGAGTCATTCAGCCGGTCGGTTGGCCACCCAGACTGTCAATAGGGTCAATATCTCTGTCCAATAGGAAAGGCAGGGGAGTCATCTACTCACTAGACTGGGTGCATACTGACCAGTAAGCAGCAAAAACATGAAACCTAATTACAGTGGACCAGGTTTGGCACATCTGTCTGTCTGTGTCCGCTCATCGACCAGTTGGCTGGCCAACGAGCAAGACAGAGAGGGGCTGGGCTGTTGAACTCCTCATATCCGTCAGGCCATCGACCATCTTATCTTCGGCTGCCAAGCTGCCCTCCCCCACCCTGTCAGACTTCACAGTGGCCTGTAAGCAATTATTCAGACAGTTAATTGGGTCACCCAGCTCCTTCAGCCCCACAGGAGGAACAATGTGCAAGATTACCGAGACTGACCTACTGACTCTCCTCCGGTGGTGTCTGGACATCGCCGGCAGTGATTGGTCCAATGCCAAGAGGCGGTTGACCTAACCATCAGTTGAATTCATGATTAAACTCCAGAGCCCACACTGTATTCTAAGCCTCGCTAGCCTGCCTTGTCAGCCACTCAGTGATGTTTCCAGGCATGTGAGGAGCTACGTAACCAAGGGTTAAGTGAAGGATTGGATTGTTCTACTGTCTTCTCTGATGGCATGCATTTATCCTATTGAGCGAAATGGATGGATCTGGGATGGATTTTAATAAAAGTCACAGATTCCACAGGAGTTCTGGAATTTCACAGCAAACATACATAATCAGCAACGTATATCCACTAACTTATTTTAATTTACATATTACATACCAGTGATAACTGTGTCATATCTTGCATATGAAATATGATTGACAGCTCTGATAAGGTTAATGCACTACGTTGAGATGAAAGTGAACTAGCGCTCTACCAGTCTTGCCTAGTCAAACCGTGACTCAGTGGTTGGATCTAAAACCTGCTGCGTCATGTTCTCCTGTAATCAGGCCCTCTTTTCTCTCTCACAGCATGGGCACGTAGTCTGGAAGTGGGAGATGAAAGGGGTTTAAATAGAGGTAGACATTGCACTGTGGCTTTCAGCCCACGAGCTGTTTCTTTTCCTAATGTGAGGCCACAATTCCGGCAGCTCTCTCCTTCCTAAAGCACACAAGGAAAGGTTGATGTCCATGCCAAGCCCTCGTCTGATAGTGATTGTGACATTTACTCTCCTCCCTGAGGGCCTCTCCGCCCCTCACCCCCTCCAACGTCCAAAATGCTCCAATTCCTAAGGAGCAATATCTCCTCACAGAGAAAAAGGTCACATGTTCCATTACTTCAAACATAACTTTTGACCTAACATTTACAGAAAGGAAACCAAAAAAAATGTGTTCTCGACGTGACACCCTGGAGTTTAGTCAGCATATTGTTGTTTGATCGAATGCTACAGGAATGTCATTATTTGATGGTGGACAGAGGTTGAATACAGGTTGGGAATGGATGATGAAATTATGTCTATTTAGAGACAATGATCAACATTTTGGATTCCTCTGCTTTTCTGCCTTGTTTCTTTTGTGCTGATGTCTTAGCCTTTTTGATCAACGTCGGTGTGCTAGGGAACAGACCATTTCAGATTTGCGCTGAAGCTGTGATGGTATAGACTTAGACTAATGTTGTCTTTGACTCTGATTCACTCTGCCAGCTTAGTTTTTGTGTCAGAGATCTTGAACTGTACTGTGCAGTCCCATTGAATCCTCAGGTCAACAAACCAAATGAAATTTACTGAGTGATTGATTATAGATCGCAAAAGAGAGAATTTGCTTCCAATAGTAGCCTATATTTTATTCAAATCTAATTCATCAATGTACACCGATAAGCCATAACATTATGACCACTGACACGTGAAGTGAATAACACGGATAATCTCGTTATCATGGCACTTGTCAGCAGGTGGGACATATTAGGCATCAAGTGCAAATTCTGTCCTCAAAGTTGATGTGAAGCAGGATTAATGGGCAAGCATGTGGATCTGATCGACTTTGACGAGGGCCATTTTGTGATGGCTAGACAACTGGGTCAGAGCATCTCCAAAACTGCAGACCTTGTTGGGTGTTCTTGGTTTGCAGTGGTCAGTACCTATCAAAAGTGGTCCAAGGAAGGAAAAGCGTAGAACCGGCGACAGGGTTATAGGCGGCCAAGACATACTGATGGACGTGGGGAGCGAAGGCTTGCCCATGTGGTCCAATCCAACAGACGAGCTACTGTAGCTGACATTGATGAAAAACGTAGTGCTGGTATTGATAGAAAGGTGTCAGAACACACAGTGAATCACTATTTGTTGTATATGGGGCTGCGTAGCCGCAGATCAGTCAGGGTGCCCATGCTGACCCCTGTCCAATGCCGAAAGCGCCTACAATGGGTACATGAGCATTAGAACTGGACCATGGAGCAATGGAAGAAAGTGGCCTGATCTGATGAATTACGTTTTCTTGGAGGGATGGATGGATGGATGGATGATGAACCATTTCAAGCAGGAACTTCATTCATTATTATTATCAGTTATTTTAAAACTTTATTTGTCTTTGAAAATGGAGATAGTCACAGAAATTTAAATATTGACTGCCTTGTGAATCTACGGCTTGCTCTCTGTTCTTTGCCCCAGGCTTCATGCTGTTTTTCAAACTTATAATATAGTCTCCCATGAATCTATTTAATCTGGTCTTTACCAATAACTGTATGACAGATTTGTCTAGGTTTAGAATTGGATATTATCAGCTAGGCAGGAAAAGAGAGATGGGGGGGAAAAGGAGGTAATCATTATACATTTCAATAGCACTTTCATGCCAGTCATTTTACAATAATGTCTGTTAGGTGACAGTTAGGTGGTTATACAGAGGAGGAATGTGACTAATATTAACATAAAAAAATAGGCTTGTAGCAGCAGCATCAATTAAAATGCTGCTTCTCCGCAGGATTGTACAAAGAAATGTCTGGGTTTATAAGAGCACCCCTTTTGCCATTTTTAAAGCCATTTTTATAACATTCTGTATGCTTCATTTGGAGCTGGACAATTACCACAACTTCAAAAACCAACAAAAAAATGCAATAACATCAATACTAACAGCTGACAAATAGTTTCTTGAAATCGAATTTAGCACCACCCTCCCTGCGTGCTCCAGAAAGGAAAGAAAGACATAGCAGATCAAAATGCACAGCTGTGAGACAATGTGTTCTTAACCATGCAAGTCTATCATCACAAGGGAGTGATTGAATTTGGTTGTGTAATTATGTGCTGCCTGATTCCACTATGTTTTGCTAACTGCACCATTTTTCTTTTACTGTGTTTAGCAGAATCTTGCGAAGCAGATGATATAAACCATTACGGTGAGAGCATTACCAGTATGCATCATTTGCGGCCTTTTTGTAGAGGTGCGTTGCCCTAATGAGACAGACCTCATCAAGACGCATGTACACAACCACTTGTGACACAAACACGTGGTGTACATCAATCCAACGTGGAGAACCAGGTGAAAGCGCTTATCATAATTTTCCACTCATACACAGACTCCATTGAGTGTCGTTAGTGGGGGTTGTCTTGTCACATAGACATTCGCCATGACCAAATGGTTGGAGCTTCAAACTCATGAGTAATTCAGCTCCAATCAGGAGTGTCTGGAACACATGGAGGTGTTGTGTTTTGCTGTAAGATGTACACAAGCCATGCAATAGCTAAGCAACGGAAAATCAGTCAGTGGGAAATCACCCTTGTCATGTGCACTTACAAATACAGTCCTTAAAAAGTTACCAGATGGAGGTAAACATTTTTATATAAAATTATGTTTTATAATCAGTAGAGCATTTAGAAGAAGGTGGTTTTGGTTTTGCTATAAGACACCCTCCCGGTGATCTACAATGGTAAGGGTAAAGACCGTTACACTCTGAGAAAAAAAGGATGAAATACAAATGAATAATATTTCCCATCTTTTTGATATAAAATAAAGCAAATAAATAAATAATTAAACATAACTTGGTTCTGGAAAACCACATTTTATGGAAAACCTAAAACTGCTAAGTTAACCTTGTACATAAAATTCCTTGGACCTGTAAGTATTAAGCAGTTGAATCCTGTGAATAAACTAAATTGGCAAAAGGTAATCAGTAAAACATTTCAGGTTACCAAAAAGTGACAAATAAGGTACATTTCAGAGTTATAACAAAAAGGGCTTTTCTCCGAGTCAACAGCATGTTTGATAGGTAGTTTACAGCTACAAGCACAGCTTAACACTGGTCTAAGTAAATCTCAGTTTCAACTGTGACAAGAAGACTTCGAGCTGCTGATTTGACAGGTTGAGTGGCAGTAAGAAAGCCATTGCAAAACAAGAAAAAATGTCTTGTCTTAGCCATGAATCACCCCTACTGGACTACAGAAGACGTACAGAGGTTTTTATGGACCAATGAATCAACATTTGAAATCTTCAGTTCATCACCTAAGGTTTTTGTCCACCGTCGAGGATGCAAAATTATGGTTTCTCACTGTGTGGCATCAACTGTCAAACATGGAGGAAGCTTGATGGTCTGGGGCATTTTTGCCTGTGGACCAAATCTGCTACCATATCATTTTGTAGCACCATGCAATACCCTCTGCCTAGTTGGTCAGGGGTTCTTCCTACTGCCAGATAATTACTCAAAGAAGAAAAGAATATGACTGTAGACTTCAAATCATGGAATGGCCAGCAGTCTCCAGCCTTAAACCCCATCAAGCTGGGCAGAAGGGTGAACAAAAAGCAACGTATAAGTGCAACACATTTGTGGGAACATCTGCCACAGTGTTGGGAAGAACTTTCTGAACAATATTTGATTTCATTTGATTTTAATTGATCCATCTGTGAAATCAAGTCAATTCAGCGACAGTTAGCACAGCTGTATCTTGCTAGCCACATACATTTGGGTGCTACTTTCACTCCAGGTTAATTATTGCAGGCCACATGTGCCATTCAAAACCATTAGTAACATTATAGCGGAATTAAAAAACGTTCTTGTAGTAGTAGCACCGACTGTGGAATGGACTGTGAGCACCACACATCAAATCTAAATTCCTGAAACACAAAACGTCTGTAACAATTAGGAATAATGTCTATGTATTTGTTCTTAATTCTCAAAATCCTTTTTTCAGCAACAACCTCAGAGGGAATGTTACATGGGGAGGAGGAGCAATTATAGTTACGTTTCTTGCTCAGGGTCAGAACAACATAGCTTTCACCTTTTCGGTAGGGGATTAGAACCAGGGACCTTGGATCACTAGTCTGATGCTCTAGGTAGAATGCTCAGACATTTTTGGGGGCAATATAACTTTTTTCCACAAATTTGTCGGTACATTTTGAGCTTTTGGTCATCTAACTAGAGCATATGCTCCTACAATAATGAGGTGAAATGACAAAAAGCACAAAAACAATTTTTTTGATCCTAAGTATGAGATGAAAACAGCATGCAATTGAATAATGGTTTGATTTTAGCTTCTGTACATCATTGCATTTCCTGACCCATGCTAGTAATATGTATCCTGTCTAAATATAGGATTAGATCAAATTGTTCCGGAAACTTGCCTGCTAGATGTTCCATGGCTAGTTTGATTTGTAATGTATTCGGACAAAAACTGACAACCATTCCCAGGGCCAGTAAGTATTGCATTGCATAACGGTGCAATTTCACCAACATCACCAGCCCTGAATATACATTAATGTTTAAATTATTCTGAAATTTGGCTAGACATTAGCTACAAAAACATTAATGTTATATGTTCAGAAAGCTGGTAAATCGGTTCACAATATACTTTAATGCCACTAGTCTGCAAATGTCGGCAACAGACTTCATTTGTCTTTCATCATTTGTCATAGACTTCTTTTTAACATGTTTTTAAGTTTCAACTTTTGTTTATCTGTTCTGTTGGCATCCTGCTTAACAAAGCCTTCTTTTTAGAGATAGATGCACCTGTCAGACTTTGACCTTGTCTTCACACTACAACACCTCTATCAGGGTGGGCTCCTTCAAAGATTTGGTAAACGTCACTTCAGAAGGTAGCAGGTCTACCAAGTGATTAGTACAGTTTACATTACAAAATATTGTAGCAACTTGATCATTTATCAACAATCTCCTACCTTTCTCAAAGTATATTGTAATCTAAACAAAATGTAACCTCTCAGGGGTGATTAGGCTTGTCAAGGGCATGTTCAGTGTGATGACACTATAGGACAAAAGTGTTGGTTCCCCAGGGCACTGGCCAGTACATTTAGTCAAGGTTACAGAAAAGGTTCTGTCAATGAACAAACTTGAAACACAAGGTGTAGAGCACAAAGAGGGTGATTACTGTCATTACGTCAACAGTCAGACAAAATCTGGTTATGGTTTCTGGTGCGCTTTCCCATTTGTCTCTCACTCCAGGATGAAGGGAGTGCAGCACTAAACGATATTCAGGACCCTGGAGAGCGCTCACTGGTAAGAATGTTCTGGAACAGAGAGAGCGTGCACTAAGGGAATGCGAAAGGGTTCTGGAACATTCTAGGCGAAGCTAGTAAAGCCAACCCTCCGCACCAGCCCTTCGTGAAGGCTTAACAGGGTGGTAAGAATAAGAGGCAAAGGAGACACACTGGGGTGTAAGCAGTATATCCAAAAGACTAACAGATTGTTCTTTTTGCATGTGCCACTGACTCTGGCTAAAAGACACCACATAGCAAACCATAGAAAACCCAAGTTAATCTATATTCATTTACAATCCGAATGTTTTTGTTTTTTTGTTCGTTAAATTGCTCGGGCCATCACCAACACTACTTGTCTCCATGTTCTTGCTCTGCGTCCCAAATCAGGAACGCAGAAATTGCCATGTTTTAGTTTTCCCCATCTCAGTGTTCTAGGCTCAACAACTATTTAGTGCTCCATGATGCTAGCAACCACCAACCTGCATGTCAGAGGCCAACGCCCAGCTAGGACACGCCTGTGATGTGGCAGTGCGGAGGTGGGGGAAGCCTCGTTGAAAATCATTGATTTCATTATCATTGAGCGTGTCTGGGATTACATGAGAGAGAAGCCCCTGAAGCTGCCTAAATCCACAGAAGAACTATGCTAAGATGTTTTAGCCAACCTACCAGCCGAGTTCCTTCAAAAACTGGGTGCAAGTGTATATACAGCTCCGGAATAAATGAAGACGCTGCTGCACCTTTTTCTTTCCTTTCCAAAAAAGTTGGAAAGGAAGGTTTTGAGTGAGGAACAAATGGGTAAAAATTAAGAGACCACTGCAAATTGAACACTTCTGTTCCTCACATAATTTCTATCTGGAGCTATAGAACTATTGATGCTGTTTTGAAGGCAAATGGTTTTCACACCAAATATTGATTTGTTTTAGATGTTTCTTCTGCTCACTCTGAGTTTTGTTAATTGGTAAATGTAAGCTATTAAAGTGTCTATTTTCGAAAGCATTCTTACATAAAACATTTTCGCAACTGCCTAAAACTTTGCACAGGTGTTTCTCTCAACATTGTATGTTGAGAGAAACACCAAACATGAGCGGTTTCACTTTTGCATTAACTGCCCAGATTTTCACAAATGAAAATGGGTGACCTAATGTAAACTTTTAAAATTAAATGAACCTGAGCTGCATAATCATACGGTATTAAGTGTATATAAACTGCATATTTTCATAGAACTGAAAGACACCAGCTGAAGGTGGTAGACCATGCATACTTGAGGACCAAGAACTAGCCATTTTGACCATATAAAAAAATATATATGTTTAGAGATATTGAGTCAGAGAAGAATTTTTCAAGACAATAGCATCTTATTAGGTATAGAGAAAATATAGTCTGAGAAAATCACTGTCCCAGGTCAGACAGGATGCTATGGCAGAATAAATGTTTATTTTCATGACTATGACTATAGATCTGTGTTAAAACACTTCCTGCTTGACTTCCTATTCCCCTTAATGACTCATGTTCAAATGTTGGTGCAAAACCCATGACAAAAATGAACAATTATGGTATTATGTTTTTCTGTGCACTTCAGCATACTTTCTAAATATAATGTACTGTAATGTTTAGCAAAATTCCAAATTCTAGGATCATATATATTTTGCTTTTTACTTTATAGTTGAATGACACGCATTATCTCTATCCAGTAAGTGAGTTTATCTTTCTAGTTCAGCTAGTTCTGCCCTGGTCCATTTCTTTCATACAGACCCTCAGATAAGTCAAACAGGTTTTTGCAATAACGATGTGGAATGTATCTGCTTTTTCTTTAATTAAGACTTTCAAATATTCATAGAATGGCAGTTGAGTGAGCAGCTAATCCATGCATCTCCATACCTTCTCACATTTTATTAATTGTATAAAGGAGTAATTTGTCATTAACCAGGAAGTGATAGAGACATAATCTATGAGTGTAAGGAATGCTCCCTCACTTTGGAGTTAGAGATCATTCCTACATCAAATACAGTTAATTAGTGCTATGTAAATATTCGACAACCCTCTTGAATTAAAGTTAGGGGCTGATAGTAGATTTATCGAAGTATTGGTTCAGGACACAATAAACATCAAATTATTAGATTACTCAGAGATATCTGGCACCAGGGCTGTTCTGAAAAGATAGGTTTATTGATGTTTGATCCATAGTAATAATTTGATGGGATCTCATTGTCTATCATCTGATGGAAAACTATTTTATCAGAAAAAACGTTTCTTCCTTCATCAGTGACAGTAATGAACTTGTTACTTCTATCTATATTTACGTTAACTTTGGTAGTTATTCTTCAGACAATATTTTATAGGAAAGTGATTTAAAGTGATGGCCTCAAACGTCTCACATTCCAGGAATGGAAAATAAATGCCACTCTCCTCTCATTAGTTTTCCTTAGGGCAATTAGATTTTTATTCATAATTAAGTATGAATCATATCATCAAGAGTTATATGAGCAGTCAAAAGACCCAATCTGCTTTACAACAAAATTCATGGTAGATTAAGTCATGATTTAGAACTGACTTGGAAGAGTCCTGAATTTACACCAGAGTCATGAGTGCAGCAATATAAATATCTAATCACAGACTTTTAACCAATGTGGTTAAAACTGCCCGTTGCAGCCAGTGGCAGTTTTTGTGATTTGGGGGCCCTAAGCAAAGGCCCCAACATCATCTATGTTTTTAAATAATATTGTCCTTATCAAAGCCATACCGGCAACGTTATGAACTTGCTTTCTTTCTTCATTGTTGAATGGAACCGTTACTTTCAAAGATACTTGCCCCTTTCAGTGGAGTAAAATTATTTTTTAAATAATTGTCTGAAGGGAACATACTTAGCCACTTTGTTCAAGTGTACAGATTCATGATCAATCAAGTGCATTCGTATAGGCCTACCTTCCTTTTCTCATTATGCTGCACATTTCCTGGTTTGTCACCAAGGAGGGCCACATATACCTGGGTGGGACATTCTGTGTCACTACACAGTCAGAGCTTTCTTGGGGAGGCAGGGGAGGGTGAACATCAACTTCACTTTTTTGTGATGAGTAGCAATGTTTCTATCACCATCATAATCAACACTGGTGTCATTGGAAACAAAATGTGTGATGTTAAAAGAACAACATGATGGAATTGAATCATCATCTTCTTAACTTCTGTCTGGGACAGACCATTTGAGTAAGAGAGGTGGGTTCAGTCTCAAACATAAAAAATGTATTAGAGGGCATGATTTAATTTGAGAATCATTTTGATTAACACAATCTGATCTTAAGACAAGAAATATTTTCATTTTCACAGGGCCCAAGGCCTTCTGGGGCCATATCTGGCTGGCTACCTTGCAGTGTAATGAGAAATGTCTGTTGAGGAAGAGTGGAAGTGTATTCAACGAAAAGGCTCGTCTGGCCTCACAAAGTCTCCAACATGTCCTTGGTGATGTTAATTAGGGGTCCTGCAAAACATTTGCTTATCTATAGATCTGGAACACCAGGTGTGGGCCATCAGCCCCACCCTACTGAGCTCACCTGGAGAGGTGTGAAACTCTGAACAAATTTTGCTCAGAGTTTTTTTTTACCATAGGTAAATACAGGTAACAAAGTTCAAACAGTTGCAGTTGATGCAGGTAATGAGTGGAGAACAAGAGGGCTTCTTAAAGAAAAACTAACAGGTCTGTGAGAGCCGGAATTCTTACTGGTTAGTAGGTGATCAAATACATATGTCATGCAATAAAACACAAATTAATTATTTAAAATCATACAATGGGATTTTCTTGATTTTTGTTTTAGATTCCGTCTCTCACAGTTGAAGTGTGCCTATGGTAAAACATTACAGACCTCTACATGCTTTGTAGGTAGGAAAACTGGCAAACTCAGCAGTGTATCAAATACTTGTTCTCCCCACTGTATCTTAATGCATGATATTGTGGACATTCATCTCTAGTGTTTGGATTTCCCCTGTTCCCCATGAAGGGCAGAATTGTCTGATATGTTTTGTTGTACTGTACAGGTTACGGATCAAACTTCTCAAGAACATTTTTGAAATTATTGTGCTTGTTGACAACAACTGGTGGCAACACCCCATCCATTCGATAATTTTGCATTGATTAAGTGGGACAGTTCCTGTCCTTTGTGTTCACTTGTTTGCCAAGGTAAAGAAATTATTATTATTATTTTTAGATCAGATTTTAGGATAAATAGTCATGTCTCCAAAAGTTATTTAAGTTTGTCCTCGTTAAAGAGACCTCACGTCACACTGTGTTGTAGTCATTTAGGAGTTTGTTATCGTTAAAGAGACCTCCCGACACATTATGTTGTTGTCACATTCAGGAGTCTAACAGAAGCTCATAGCACAACTTTATGCAATGTCTTTAATTCTTATGATATACGTAGCAGACTGTTAGACTAGTTAGGAGGACGTTGAATTGAGTTGGTATGTAACTATGTTTTGTATTGTAACTATTACTTGTTTGGAATAACCAGAATAACTTTTGAATACAGATTACTACGGCATTTCACGTTCATCTTCACACTCAAGCTCGTATGGCTTCTGGTGATTACAAAAACATAGATAAGTGTCAGCGACCAGACTTGTTATCCATGAGTCCTGGATTCGCTAAGCAGTCTAGTTAGACCCGGGAACATATGACATTGACTAGTCATCCCTAAGTCGTGGGTTTCGTAACACTCTGTGTAGCCCCAGGAACACATGCCATTTTACGGTACCAACCTATGGTTGGTTTTACTGTTTGTTTAAAGACCTACACTTTATGGGCACCTATTATATCTGATATAGGCACATACACATACGTAAATTAAAATGACCAGACTGATCATCCCTATGTATGTTTACAAACAATACGGAGTTGTTTGTATTATATATTTATATTTATTTATCACTACGGTTCTGTTCCCTTGCATTAATTTCCCTAGCCATCCCCGAGTAACCTTCTAAGTGCTAAACCTTTTAAACCACTCTCTATTCCACTTACTACAACCTTGTCTAATCGGTTGCGACCGCCACTGTCAAGACCGCTTTCTCCGCGATCTCGCGGAGGCATGTCCTCGCGTTCCTAGCCACTCTCCCACCACTCGTCTCTCTATTACGCACCTTTTCCCAATCCATGATTACACACCTGTTCCCAATCCACGATTACGCACCTGTCCCCAATTGCCCCATTACCAACAGTATTTCCACAACCCTCTGTCATCCCTTCCCCGCCGGATCCTAAGATTGCTGTGCGCTTCACAGCAATCTTTAAGTATTCTGTTCGTTTGGATCTCCTGTGTACCGACTCGGTACACGTTTCGACCTCCCTCCCGTCCCTGACTACTCTGTCTGTTCCCTACCTGTGCTTCTGCCGTCCGCCCGTGCACCGAACTACCGCCTGTCCCCGACAACTCTGCCTGTCACTGATCAGTGCCTCCACCGCTTGTCTGAGTCTCCCTACCCTGCTCGTCTCCGACCCCTCCGCCCGCCACTCCACCTCTGCCTTGCCAATCCGCCCTTGGGTTCCCCGCTCGTCCGTGACAGCCACTGATCACAGCAATTAAAAAGGAAAAGACCAAACGCATGGACCCGTGTAGATCAGTTGCTAGAGCATGGTGCTGGTTGTGGGTTAGATTTTTTTTAAATGAACATTAATCCAGCAATGGCTACATGGTCAGATGTCCCTCCTGCATGCAATTAATGCTTGATTCCTGCAGATAACTGCAAAATATGTGCAGTTTTTGGGATGGTGGTGGAGAGCGCTGTCCAAAACATTGGCCCAGAATCTCCCATAGATGTTTAATTTGGTTGAGATCTAGTGACTACATATGATTCATATAATTTTCCTACTCATCAAACCTTTAGTGGCCGCAATGCCTTGGGGCATTGTCATCCTGGAAGAGGCCCTATAATGAATCCTCTTTTAGATCCTTTCCTCTAGGGCACCGGAGGCTATCTTGTCTGGTCAGAACCAACAGGTCAACTGTGGCACAAGTCACAACATTTTAATGATGGTTATATGACGAATGTGTCATTACACACAGTGCATCACACCCTGCTGCCTCTGGGGATGTGTAGCTCTAGACGGGTCAGAGTGCCCTAGATGACCCTGGTCCACCGAAACCCTGGGCATTCATGTGTGTATCAATTTGACATGTGCCACTTACTTAAACATCGTTGCAGACCAGGTACACCCATTCATGGCAATTAAATTCCGTGACGGCAGTGGCCTCCTTCAGTTGGATAATGCATACTGCCACACTGCACAGACTGTTTAGGAATGGTTTGAGGAACATGATCAAGAGATGTTGCCCTGGCCTCCAAATTCCCCAGATCTAAGTCTGATTGAGCATTTGAGGGATGTTTTGGACCTAAAACATGGAGGCAGCTCCACCTCGCAACTTAGAGGACTTGAAGGATCTGCTGTTAATTTCTTGGTTGGTGCCAGATACCACAAGACACATTCATGGGTCTTGTAGAATCCATGCCTTGGCGGGGTCAGTGCAGTTTTGCCGGCACATGGAGGACCAACAGTATAGGCAGGTGGTCATAATGTTTTGGCTTATTATTGTATCTTATCTATACAGTGGGTATAGAATGCCACCTCCCAACTTTTATTGCCTTACAGTCTGAAATGAAATCATACACTTTTGGTCAAAAGGGTTCATGTTGCCGCACACAAGTTGCCAACTTTGGATCCAGCAAAAAAGGCCGCTAACCCTTCCTCCTTCACGTTTGACTGTTAGTGTCACACACTCAAGAAATATCCTGTTGCCCACTTGTCAGGGTACAAATACGTGTGATCAACCCAAGATTTCAAATTTCAGTGGTCCACTTGTGGTGCTTCATGTCAGGCAAGCCAATTCTATTACAGACCGCATAAGGTATGCTGCCCAAGAAGAGTGAATGCCTCTTGCTGAGTGAATGACTCACTTACTCCTTGTTAAATAGTGTATTGGTTAGAGACACAGACTGGCATTCAGAGGTGTGAGCTTTGTTGTGGTTATTTCTTAACTAATGTACATTAGAGACATATTTGTTTATCTATTACTTGGTATGTAACTCTGGTCTTTGGTTGTGACATACATCTGTATGTCAGAGGATCACTGGGTACTCTGACCATCTGCTCAACTGACTAAACCAATAACCGTATCTGTCCTTTGTTCCTTAGGACTGTGGTTGTTGGGGGAAGGTAGGGGCAATTGGCCCTTTAGATAAACACAACAGTAAACATTATGGCAGGAAGGATAAGGTGGGGGGACAACCCCCCCTTTGGGTAAAACCTGTGTGACATAAGACAGCTGGGTAGCATCTTACCACACCCCTTTTAACTGTAATAAATACTGACTGCTCATGTATTTTCTTTAGAGGCTTTTTGAATTATGAATGATTATGCTGTAAGCGTTTGACCCTTCTCTTTATTTGCAAATAAACTGCTAACTGTGCCAAGAGAATGATAGTCATAGACTCTTTTAAGAGTGTCTATCGATGAAATTTCCATCACAGCTTCAGTCAAACATATTTGGCATTAGAGTTTGTTCAGGATAGACAAAAACTTTGCTAGCTGCAACCATCAGTCACGTTGTTATAGTAAACCTAAAATAAAGTTATTGGTTATATTACAACTACTTCTGGTGGATTTTCAAAGTACATATCTGTGCAGGCTTTCTGGGATTATGGATTTACTGGCAGAGGAATACAGTGAGTGTCAGGTTGCTTCCATCCTAAAAATTTCAAAGACGGTGGTTCATAAGGTCAAGCATATGACATTGGGGACAACAAAGCTACCAACTGGCAGAGGACAAAAACAACTGTCCACTGACCGAGATGACCGATTGTCACTCTGACCTACAAAAAGAATGGCAAACAGCAGCTGGGGTGAAACGCATGGCGAGGACAGTTTGAAACAGGTTCCTAGGGGCAGAGCTGAAGTCATGCAAAGCTAGAAAAAAGTTTGCAAAAGACCATAAGGATTGGACCATCGAGGAATGGAGTCAGGTCATCTTCTCTGACGAGTCAAATGTGCAGCTTTGCCCAAGTGGTCTAATGGTTTGACGGACCTGGAGAGGCCAACAAACCACGGTGTCTCACACCCACTGTGTAATACACTTGCTGTCAAAACACCCCAATTTTTAAAAACTTTTTTCAAATTTGTCTTGATATTTAAGCAGCTCCAGTCAAATGGAACAAAGGTAAGTGGTAAACTCCCAGAGGTTAAAAATAGTTTAGGTAACCAAAACTGAATAATAATGTAAATTTGAGCGTTATACAAAAATGCTTTTTTCGGGGAACAAGAAATGGGTTAATACGTTTCTGGGAGTAAATAGTTTGCTTAAGTGGCTTATAGGACAACAGATTTAAGCACAGCTTAACACTGGTCAAAGCAAGCAAGTCTCAGTTTAAACTGTGAAGTCTTCATGGAGGACCATGTGAGATGGTCTGGGAATCTATTGCTGTATATCTCTCTCGACTTAAACTCTATTGAGCTGGTTTGGGATAAACTGAGAAGGGTGAAAGCAAAGCAAACTACAAGTGCTTCACATTTGTGGGAACTTTTCAATTGAGTTGGAAAAAACTTTCATAACAATATTTGATTTCCAACTGCAAAAGGTAGTAAAACATTTCAATAAAAACGGTAAACAATTTTTACCAGTAGTGTATATCAGGTATTTATATATATCTTTATTACAAACTTGTGTTTAGATAAGGATTTTACACAAAACATATTGAGCGTCCCAGTATGGTTCTCAAATGTTGTAGCAGCTCTGTAGATACTATAACAGGGATAAACACAGGGAACGAATGCAGCGGGTGTGTTCAGTGCCCTGGAGGGCAATTTATTAAGATGGGCAATTTATTAAGAAAAAGAGAAAGGTGAGGATGAGAGAGGTAGTGAGGGTGGAATCAAATCCAAATGTCAAACCCTGTTTTTGGGGAGGCAGCGTTGATTCTGGGGCGGCCTTGGAGAAATGGTTGCTGGCAGTCGAATCTTTGGTGGACCCTGCATCCACAATCTCCTGGCCATCTTCCTTCATCTCCATCTTGCAGTCTTCTCTGATCTGGTCACTGTTGCACTGAAGCTGGGTGTCGAGCTCCAACATTTGGGCACTGTCTTCCGGCATTACCTGAATAATGTCCACAAACCCCCTCGGTGGGAGAGAGGAGACACCATCAGAAATGTTCATTCTGTGTGTCTTCTGTCCTTATATCTTTTATCAATGTAATTGGGAGAGAGACAAGGAACGGACACAGAGTGTGTGTTCAAGGCCTGGTGGCCGTTTTAGTAACAAAATGAGAAGGGTGAGTCAGAAATCAAAACTAAATGTCAAACCCTGCTTTCTGGGAGGCCACGTCAGCCTCCTGATGGGGTTTTGCAGACAATTTTGCTGGTGGTTGTATCTTTGGAGACCCCTGACCCCTCATTTTCTTTGATTATTTACCCCCACCTCTGTCTTGCAGCCTTTTCTTATCCATCTTCCATGCATCTAGCCTGCATCCCAAACTGCTCCCTGGCAGCCCTAAAGTGCCTCCTCTGAAGAGGTCGCAAAGGGAGTCAGGTGTGTAGGAATGTTAGTAAACCCTGTCTTCCGCATCTGACCACAAGTTCTCATCCACATTGCACCTTATGTCCTCTCTTGCATAACAGCTGAGTAAAAATCTCTTTGCATGCCTGAGCACTCAGGCAATATTGTGCAGAAATGTCCACGCATCAAGCATTCATTGGATCCAGGAAGTGGATATGGCTGAATCCATGTTTACATAAATATATAATTTAAAAAATCTGCCTTTTGGTGGTAATCCAATTTTTTTTAAACCTGGATATGTCTTCAGCTAGAATGGAAACTAGCTGTGCTTGGTCAAATTTATTTTATGTAGAATATATTTCAACATGTTTTTATTAAAAGCAAATTGCAATAAAAAAACGTACATTTTATTCAGTTTAGAAAATAATGTGTAAACATGTGCAACATTTTTACCGGTGGTCCGGAAAAACTGAAAACTTTAGTCATCGGCGACTCCATTACTTGGAGTATTAGAATAAAGAATCAGCCAGCGATTGTACACTGTTAACCGGGGAGCAGAACCACCAACGTAGCCTCAAATCTTGGGTTGGTGCTAGCAAAGTCCAAAACTGGCATAGAGATATTGTAGGGGGAGTGATGAGCTCTACAGCAGTCTCGCGCAACTCAATCGCTGGCTGAAAACTGAGTTCTGCCCATCACAGGAGGTAGAATTTGTAGATAACTGGCTCTCTTTCTGGGACTCGCCCAGTAATAGGGTCAGGCCTGATGTGCTGAAGAGCAACCAACTCCATCCTAGCTGGTGTGGTGCTCTTCTTTTATCTAGGAACATTGACAGGAGTCTCACTCCTATAGCCTCACCATGAGATGCAGGACAGGCCGGAGGCTGTTAACCAGCCAGCTAGCATAGTGGAGTCTGTCAATAGCATAGCCACAGTAATTAGTACAGTTTTGCCTACTGTGACTGTGACTCGTTCCAGGCTGAGAAATGTTAAAAAAGGAAGCACTAACAATAGCAACCTTATAAAGATGAAACCTTCCTCCTCATCAAATGATCACAAATAAAAATTACTGTATTGCCTCACAATGGGACTCCTTAATGTAGGATCCCTTGCTCCAAAAGCAATTGCGGTAAATTAGTTAATCTCTGATCATAAACTAGATGCTATTGGCTTGTGTGACACATGGCAAAAGGCTGATGAATTTACTGCCCTAAATGAGGCCTCTAATCCTGGCTATACTCGTGATCATATCCCCTTTGCATGCTGAAAAGGAGGGGGTGTTGCTAATATCTATGACAGCAAATATACATTTACTCTTAAACACATCACTGGTTTTCATTATTTTGAAGATTTACTCATGAACGTTAACTCATGAAAGTTACTCATGAAAGTAAAACGATAAATCGTTTTACATAGCTACTATTTACAGGTCTTTGTATTCTTAATATGTTCACCCGGCACAGCCAGAAGGGGACTAGTCACCGCTCTGAGCCTGGTTCCTCTCTAGGTTTCTTCCTTTATAAAATACCTTTGATTGATTGAAACATTTTTAGAGATTCATACATTTTTCCTTGTCATTTTTGTGAGCAATTTTAGCAATGAAAGAATATTCTCAGTTTGGTCTACATAGACTGCTGTTCTGGTAGCTGTGAGGTGTGTTTTAAAAAGGTGAATTCAGTGTTGGTAAATGTATGTAATAAATGGTAAAAGTTAGTGTCTTAGTGCAAATTGTAATTCTGTGTTGCAGTGTTTTTTGTTTGGACCTGCGTGTTATTCTTTTGAAAATGCATATTCTGTATTGATTAAATTGCTCAAGCCATCAAGGGAAACTGCAATGTATTGTTCCGTGCTAAACGGACAGAAGCGTGGTTCCCAATCAGTTTACTCACTAACTATAACTGGACAGCTATCGGCTACTGCCTACATCAAAGCAGATAAGAATGCCTACACACTCAGAACTAGATACAGAAGGATGTTAACACAAGATTGCTACTTTGCAGGTCACATGTGCTTCCCACACAACATGAAGGATCCCAAAACGAACTACTCCCCGCCAAAACGTCCCTAAATAAAGTATCCTACCGGGAACCCCAAGGTATCACCCTTCTGCAGCCAACCAGCCACCCAAAGGACTACCCAGCAGCAGGACATCCATCTACATATTTGCCCCCTCCCAGGTGTCCAGTCTACTTGTCCTGGTTCCTCCCCCGTGATTGTGTCTGTGGGTGTTCGTTTGCTTGTGTTTCTGTGTGTCTGTCCTGGTCGTCCTGGCAACCTATTAGGGGGCGTGGTGTCAACTCTTGGGTGAGGCCGATGCCAGCTGTTTCCCCTTGATAATCACGCACCTGTTCCCAGTTCTACCATTTACCAGCAGCACTTAAGCGGATTCCGGACGTCTTGTCCCTGTCGGATCGTTAAGTCGTACCTCGATTCCCCATCACCAAACTCCTACCTGAATACCGCCTTGTCAACCGGATCAACCATTCCCCTGACCTGCACCCACCTTCCTGTCTACCTGGACACCTGGATCCACATTCACACCATCCCCCTGCCTGCACTCTGTCCGTACTCACCTCATACACCTCTTTATTTGACCAATAAACCACCCTTCTCTGTCACTTCTAGTCCTTGTCTGCTTTTGGGTTCTGCTTGGGCCCTGACACCTCTGAACAATCTAGAAATGTTAGTCTAGGATCGTCACATTATTTAGGTTTTTACAAGGACCAAATTGAATCAATTGTATTGTTTGTTTTGATGACTTCAGTTACCAATGTACTCATTGTAAAAAAAGATGTTTACTAGCCAAATGAGAGCAGACTAAGTGGCTTTGAATATAAGACTAGCTATGTTAGAAGTGTTTAGAATATTGTACTTTTAGTTTTGAAAACCCCCAACATTCTTTTAATAACTGTACCAAAGCAATTAAAATAATGTAAAATGATTAATGATTAATGCAGAATGTCAGACAGAGCAAAGATATACAGAAACCAAAGGTTTAACAGTAGTTGTTTTATTTTTTTGCCTTTTTCCATTCTCTCCTTTAGAAATGCCCTATATACAGAGTATGAAATACACCAACTACCAAATAATTGCAAAATCATTTCTAAAATGTACTTCACACAAACATTAACACATTCACTACACAATTGTTTTTGTCCAACATCAAATTGATAAAAAATACGGTGAAGACATTGATATTACTGTAAATAACTATTGTAGCTGGAAAGAAGAGATTTTCGATGGAATATCTATGCAGGCGTACATAGGCCCATTATCTTCAACCATCACTCCTTTGTTTCAATGGCATGGTGTGTTTGCTCATAGTTTATCATTTAAAAAATCTATGTTATCATTTAAAAAATGTTTTAATTTTGTTTGCTCGGCTGAGAACTGTTGTGCTGAGTAAAGAAAAAAATTAAATGGACCTTCTCAAGAATATTTGGAGCATCAGACATTGTGGATTTGATTACAGGCTCAACATGGCCAGAAACAAAGATCTTTCTCGTCAATCTATTCTTGTTCTGAGAAATTAAGGCTATTTCATGCGATAAATTGCTACAAAACAGATCTCATACCACGCTGTGTACTTCTCTCTTCACAGAACAGTGCAAACTGGCTCTAATCAGAAAGAGGAGTAAGTGGCCACGGTGCACAACTGAGCAAGAGGATAAATACATTCAGTGTATAGTTTGAGACCTGTCCTTCTAAGCAGAGTTGCAAAGAAAAAGCTATATCTTAGACTAGCCAATAAAAAGAAAAAATTAAGTTGGGCCAAAGAACACAGAAACTGGACAGAAATATATTGAAAAAAGACATCTCTAAGTTTGTGGTTTTCAGATCTCCTAGAAGTATATTTGCTAGATGAAAAGATACTGAAGAAGTGGTGGTTGCCATCTGTCAAGCATGGTGGAGGCAATGTGATGGTCTGAGGGCGTTTTGGTGGTGGTAAAGTGAGAGATTTGTAAAGGGAAAAGAGTTCTTGATGGAGGAAGGCTATCAGTACATTTTTTAACTCGAAGCCCTTAATGTTTTATATTGACATTGTGTCTGAAAATAGTGAAAAATTACTCATTGTTTGGCAAACACTGAACACTTTTGTGTTTTTTTCGGTTAAAACGTTGATCAACTTGAGGCCATTTTCTATAAAAGTATTTTAGCAATTGAGTAAAACTCTATCACAACATGATGCATAGAACAGTCTATGCATAGAATGAATAAAATATACAAAAGGCTAACAAATCACTGCACAAACAAAGCAATGTAAAAAATATATTTTACACAATGTATTGTATACAGTAGAGATACTGAAATACAGTGTGGTATATCATACCTTACCTATTGTCACTTTATTCTGAGTATTGATGCTGCAATTCTTACTATTGTCAGAATATTTTCTACAGACTTTGGTCTGGATCTGTTGCCTAGCCTCTCTTAGAGAGGCCATTATTGACAACCATAATGGCAATAATTGTGGGCTGAATTTAATCTAAAACTTTAGCTCTTTGTATTCGCTTTTGAGCTACTTCACAACCCTGCATCTTAACCCCTCTGATTCATTGAAGCCCTTCTACCTCTCCTTTGTCCTTGCATGTTTCCTAGCTTGTTCCATTCCTGCAACTCAAAGTTGACCTCTGTCATGGATGAATAAGGATTGATTGCTGATTGAACAATTGTGCAAAGTTGTTGACATGCGCAAAAGAGGATAACAATAAATGTAAAAATAATTTTACATGATTTACTCAACTGAGTTTTGCCTGTTGTCATGTCCTGTCCATGCCCATAGCCATCTCTGCACTGGGCTGGGGCCATAGTCAGGACAGGACAAAAGGAGGTGCCTCTAGGCATCTCTATTTAAGTTTGGTCTCCCCAATTGGAGGCAGGTGTAGATCTTTGCCTCCTGTTGGGGAACCCATTTATGTGAATGTTTGCCCACACTTGGTGTGGATCATTATGGTTTTTGCTTCTGGTTGCCAATGCACGGTCACAATTAGCTGCTATGGTTTTGGTTTCTTTATTTTCAATAAAACATGGCTTATCACTACCACTATGTCTCTGCGCCTGTGTCCTACTCCCAGCATCGTGACACCTGTCTTGTACAGAATTTTGTTTACGGTTCTGCAAATGTTCTGGAAATGCATTTGCATTGTGTGAAAGCAATGAGAAATAACTTTCTGTTTTGCAAAAATAATACGCCTGTGCACGTTAGGTAATGATAGAGATCAACTGGGCTGTAGTTTCATTAGAAATGTCTTAGCAATGGAGAAAACTTTACAATAAATAAATGGCCACACAGAACTGCAATATTATGTATGCACATACTGTAAAACATCCACCTATTTAATTAAATAGAGAATTCCAAAAGAGAGAGTGAGAGAAATTTGGAAGAGAAAAACAGAAAGAGAAAGCAAGAGGTGAGAAGAGAAACATCTATGGATTCATTGAGCATCCTACTTAATTGCTTCCGTAATCGATTGCCGTCCTGTGGCTTAGGTTGCATTCCAAATGCCACCCTTATGCTTAACAGTGCAAAATAACATGGATTTAGAGCTATTTGGGATGCAGCCTCAGTCAGTTGAGACTGCTGATTTGGGACTGCTGGATATTGACACTGTGGTTTATAGTGCAATTGCTTTATTGTACAAAACCAATCCTCTGAGGCTCAATAAGAGGTGCACTGTAAAAAAAATGCATGCTCGGCTCCACCGTGTACTTGATGTACAATGTCGTCAACTATCATCTGTTGTCTTTAGTTGTTTTGCTTACCCCACTGATTTCTGAAGTAGAAGTTATAGCTTCCAGGCTATGGCCTGTCGTCAGGAGTGTCAATACTTGTTCCTGTACCTGTCAAGTGTTTTTGTACATAGCTTATGTAGGCAATAATGTCCATGTCAGCTTAACACTAATGTCAAGCGTCATTGAATTTTCAAAGTACTGCTCCAATACACATTCCATGTAACAATGAGATGTATTATTTCTATTGATTTCTAGTCAGTGTTAAGGGAGCACTACATGTTCCCCAATATGCATCCCTCTACTATCGCTTCCCTGCTTTTTTCTCCTGTAATACCCCATGCGTCACTCATTCTAATAACTGCACTTCTCTTTTTGTCTTCTCATCAGACACTTGCTGCTCTGGCATCTCTTGTTTTCTCCTGTCCTCTCTTCAATATTTCATGCTGTTGAAAGTGCATCTATTTTCGGCATTTCCCCATGCCCTACCACCTCCTGACTGTCAAAACATAATTTGCTATCGTTTGACATCCCTGACTCTTTCCCCCTTATTCGCTTCTCAATCATTCCCATTGAGACCATCTAATATTGGTTAGACCCTTGCTATACATTTTTGCTTTACTTTATTTCTGATTGTCCTTTAGTTTGTAGAGAATTCTTTCCATTATTGTTGCTGCTCCAATTTTTCACACACTCGCACATTCATATAGACATGCATGCATACAATCTGCACCCAAACCCAGGGAAGCACACACTACGGATAAAAAGGTTGGGGTCACTTAGAAATGTCTTTTGAAAGAAAAAAATGTTTTTTGTCCATTAAAATCACATAAAATTTATCAGATATACAGTGTAGACATTGTTAATGTTGTAAATTACTGATGTAAATGCATTCTTGGTAGAGTTGAAAAGAAAAAAGTATATTTCTGAGAGGCCAATGATAAGAAAGGATTGAGATGGGCAAGAGAACACAGACACTGGGCAGACAAAGAACCTTCTAAGTGAGCCCAAACTTTTGAATGGTAGTGTATATCCGCACAAACATCTGCACGCACATTCACAAAAACACAAAAATACCCGCACGTATGTATAAACACACACATGTGCACCAAAGCCGATCACTTACTGAACACATGTCCGGTGTAATGAAGAGTCTCTTCACTCCTAATACCTATATTCACTTTCTCCACTCTTTTTGAAACCAGTAAGCTTCATTTGGCATGATCATTTACCATTTGCAAGTTCATCCCTCATCCACTCATTCACAGTCCCTCACTTTTCATCATGCCCTTACGTTGCGGAACATTGTTCTTGATTGCTTGGCAGATGCCATTATCCCAGGCCTGTATCTTTACAATTACATTAGCCATTGGCACAACAGGGAACTAGCTGGAGCGAATCAGGTTAAGCACCACGCTCAAGGGTACAAACAGTAGTAAGGCCCACCTGGTGTTCAGACTTGCTGTCTTCCTGATCATAAGTAACCATAACGGCCATGCTCTATGGTCCTTTATCTTTCTCCCTCCTACTTTAAATGCATCTTCTCTCATGGTTTCTCCCTTGAACTATCTTTCTCTGTCGCCATAGTCTCCCAGGCTCTCACTTGGTCGCTCTTGCCATCTCACTTGTTTTTGGCACAGTGAGGTTAGGTAAACAGAGGAATTGAAAACTCATGTCAGACAGTAAGGGTGAGAAACTGAGAGGACGGGGTTGGACTAGGGAGGCGGGTACGGTGGTCATGCAAACGCGGTTTAGTAACACAACACTGATCATGGGATGAGACTAGACAACATTTTGTCACTGTGCAAATATTTGTCAAACGCTTCTTAGTGATCAAATATTCTAATTGTTGATAAGGATGGCATTTTTGTAAATGCATTTATTTGGATTCACACTGATTCATAGAATTCCTTGAGGTTGGGTTTTTAAACTAAGTCTTTGGTGTTTGGTTTAGACTTTACCATAAGAATCTGCTTGAATCATTTATGCTTGATTCCATACTGCACATCCAACAAGGAAGTCAGTTAGATCAGCAAGTGTGAGGACATGCTCACTCGACTGTTGACCTTCTTTAGCTTTTGTATTCGCCCAAACAACTTGAAGGAGTTGCTAGAGTAGAACGAGAGTAGGAAATTCTTCCTATTGATGTTGCACCCCCCTTGGGGAGTTCATTGCCAATAGGCATCACACCTTGAGCTACCAGCCTCACAATAGGCTTGGACCTAGACTATGTGAATGTAATTAAATGAAATAAGGAATAAAAGAAACAATAACAGAAAATCAAGTTGTTGCCAGATTCCCCTGTCTATGAGACATATTACTTTTCAGATTTTAATCTGCCAATCCCCCAGTGGTGCAGGAAAGACACTGGATCATTAACTGGCTCCCCAAAATGACAATGACCTCTTCTTCCAGGCCATTGATAGGTTGTTAGGGAGATTGCTGTGGATGATTCTAGGGGGCTAGACATTTAACAGTCCTCTGTTAGTTTGCAAGTTCATTCTTGATCCTGCAAAACAAAACTGGATGTGTATCTTTGGAGTTCTGGGACAGTGCACATGCTGAAAGTAAGTTGTGTCCCATTGTTTGTTTTTACTTGGTTGGTTTACTTGTTTTATACTGACAATGTGTATAGCTGTTGTGTAATACATGCATGTCAAGAAATGTTCTTGCCATTACCATTACTGCTCTCATTGTACTATCAGCTTTTTATTGTAGGCTATATTATGTTAATTGCCTATAATTTCTTCTCCCTGAACCATTGCCAATTCACTACATCCTATTTCCATTGTGTGTGTGTGATTGTCGATGAAGTAATGTAGTGTGTAACAGTGAAGTTGTCTCATTCCCCTCTGACTGGGGGCGGTGCTAGGGGGTCACAGATTAGCCATACACGTAGAACCAGATCTATAGCTCTATCAAGAATGCTAAAATAAAGATGGGACTGGAAGGATAATGAATAAGAGGTAACAAAAGACATAAATAAATCTCACTTTGTCTTCAAATTAATTCTGTTAGGAAATCAATATTAAGCCAACAAGGATGTATGAACATGAAGAGGTAGATTGATGATAATATGGTCTAATAAACAATGTGTCCATAACGGTATCATTAATCACTACATGAAGAGTAAATAAGGTTTCAACATACTCTGGTGAAAGGCTACAAATGCCAAGCACACAGTGCCTAGCAACGCTAAAATAGGATCTACAACACGTCCCAGCACATCAAATTCAAACACATTTGATTATTGATGACATCAACAATCCTCCGGAGATCAGGATCCTCTAACATACAATACGTACAAAGCTTGTGTTGCAGTCTCATACCATTGCTTCTAAGACAAGATCATTTTCTCAAATAGGAATATATGAATATCTAATATTCAAATAAATTCTTTCAAATCTTCACTGACAATGAGTATGATACACAAAAGAAAGAAGTTTTGGAAAGATTGAAAGAATCGTGTGTACAGTGGAGATGTAGTCCTCATGACTGAGGGGTGACAAAGGGATGACTAATGCTAGTAGCAAGTGATCCGGCATAGTAGGAACCGAAAGGCAAGGGCAGAGGAAAGGGAGAGTTGGGGAAAAGTGTAGGTAGCCTACTCTCTTTTTCGCTTTCATCCCCCTTTCTCAGTCACCACGGCAACATGCCTGGAGGGCACTCAAGAGAGGCGTCATCATCACTGACAAAAACAACACAGGGAGAGAGTGAGTGAAGGGAAACTAAAGCAAAATAGACAGTGTGTGCGTGTATGTGTTTGTGTGAGAATGGTTGTGAGGAGGAAAAAAGAGGGCTGTAGACCTAATGTGCTTTTGGCAGGATGTACTATTTGCTGCAATGAAGTATTCTGAACTTCAACTTCAGGTATAACTAATCATAAGATCCTAGGAACATGTGTGTTTGTGCGTTTAGAACAGATTATAGACACATTGAGATTTCTTCATCCAGCCTCATGACTAAGACCCACTTTTAGGAAAATTACACAGATAATAATAACAGTTATAACAAGCCTACCTAATTTGCATAATTAATCAAACAAGTAATGCCTGAAACACTGAATTTAATAGTGTCATTACTTCACTGGCTGAAAGCATGGTTTAAAAACCGCCATCGAAATTAAACAGGTTAATTAAAATATTCTTGAATTTGGGAAATTAAACCTGTGCGCACATCACACGCACCTCACACACTCACGCACGCGCACACACACTCACACACACACACACACACACACACTGTGGTGGCGGGGCGGGGCAACTATATGGACAGGACGAGCATCATCTTGTCTATCAGAAGGCGGGATTGTAGAGGCAACGGGTGCGCAGAGCGTGGCTGGTCTGGAAGACGCGGCAGGTAAAAACGTCCAAGTCTCAGCGGACTTGCAGAGGTGATGAAAATGTACAATGGCAAAGTAGAATAATACGTGTACCGTCGAGACCAAACAGAGATCTACTAGTCTACCAAAAAGATTATGATGCCAAACATTTTTGAGAAACTTTGATGAGATAATTTCAATGCCAGCTTGTGTGAGATGAGTTAACTAGATAACGAGAGGTGACTTGCAGCATCTTCTCAATCTCTACCCGGGACGTCGGTTGTTATTAGAATATTTAACAGTCGAATATCGTAGCATGATTTGCTAATATTCCGTCTGAACAAACGATTGTTATCGGGCTGCGGAGAGGATAAGGGAAAAGGAACAATACGGTGACTTGATTGCGCTAAAATAAAGTATAATCTAGGGTTGGGGAGGATGCCGAAATGTGGTTCTTCGACGCAATGGAATTAGAGTTGAAGAACACGTAAACGAAGTCAAGTACTAGTAATCTTCCTTCTTCGAGGTTACTGGAAAGTATTCAACTGCATCGTGTTGACCGCTGGGATGTTGTGAGCGACCCGCTATTTGGGACGGATGGACTGAGTGCAAAGAAGGTATAGAGAACGAAGGGGGAGAACGAGGAACAGTGGGATTATGGCTTTTGCAACGGTTTCTCTTTGTGCAATAGTGCTTGCCTTTACAAACTTGCACCCGACGAGAGCCAACGACCGACATGCTGTCTATTGGAACAGCTCAAATTTACAGTAAGTAGTCTACAAATATAATTCAGTTTCTTTCCTTTTTCCCCCTTTCATCATTACCTTTTTCGCTGTGCACCTAACCTGGCGACAGATGTCAATTTGAGGAATTGATTATCCTAACCCAGTAAGAAAATTATGATACAGCAATATAATAAAAGTTGAACTCACGAGGTAACTATTTTATAGGTAAAGGCTCGTATTATTCTTAATCAGAATGTCCAGTCATATTTGTGAAGAATGTACGCAATGCCTTTTTTGTATTAACCTAAGCATATATTTTTATACATATATATTCCATTGAAACTTTATTACTTCTCCAACCAAACATGGTTATTATTCCCCCTGTGTATTACAGAATGTGCCTATTGCCAATAACGCACCACACACACACACACACACACACACACACACACACACTAGCCAAATTCGGGCAGCTGTGTTGCTGTAATGTTCCTTTCCACCATGTAAGTAGGTACCTAGTGTTCTATATGAATATTTAATATGACCAACTATGTTTTGTCCATCTCTTCCCTCACAATGACTCATATCTGTCATCTATGACCCCCCACACTTAATACTTCATCTGACTGCAATCCATTCGGAAATTGTCTGCCATCTGTGTCCGTCCCCACTCTCATTGAAACCTGCCCCCCCTTCTCGTATTCCATCTTTCCCTATAGTCGTGGTACTATGGTAAGTTAGTGTATTACTGTAAGTAAGCAGCTCCATGTCTCTTTAACTCAATAGCCTACCTCTGCGGAAGAGATGGATGGGGTATCTGGTGCCTATTGTCCTCTCATTAGTTTACTGCAAATGCATCATTCTCACCTTTTTATCTTCCCTCACATCCTCTATTTTTCACTTTTTGCTCTCTCTTTCTGTTTACTTTCTTTTGCCTATTTACATTCACCTCAGGCACTGGCCTCTCTCCTGTTTCGTGTCTATATGCCCAGCCTGCCCCCTCTCAATTCCTCTTTTTGTGTGCATCTCATTACACCCCTCCCTTCTCACTCACCTCCAAATCTGAGTTTGTGTACTAAATGGCAGCCTATTATCTTTATGGTGTGCTTGTTTTAACCATGGCCCATAGGGCAGTCCAGAAAATGCACTTAATAGGGCACAGGGTGCCGTTTGGGACGAGCTGAAAGGTACACAAAGATAACTACGTAGGATAAAGTTGTTTGAATGCGTCTCAATGAGAATTCGGAAATATTTATCACCTCCTGTGTACACAACAAACAGTGCGATCGAACGCCAAGTCAAATTCCAACCAGCTCTGGTCGCATTAGCAATTATGCATGTCAGTGTGAATCTCAAAAGAGGAGAGGCATATTAGAGGAGACCTATTAGCATTGCTAGAGCAAAGTGCTCTGAGGATTTTGCAGGTTTGTGCTTGTCACATTCTGTATTAGTATTATCTATCATTGTTAATTATTCATCTGGTGTATGTTCTATGCAGAATGACTTGCACGGTGGGAGGAGTATGCCCAAGCATTATATGGTGTAATCATTCATAAAACGTTGGCACATCGGCACCTCAATATACATTTATATGAGTAGGGTGTGTGTGCGCGTGTGTGTGAAATATTCCCCTCTTCCATACTGAGATAAGGAATCTGTCAAATAATGCAAAAATTGACCCAGTTTGCAGGTAGCAGACAACTCCATAGAGGATAGGGCAGGAATACTGATAAGCGATCAAGACTTGTAGGCCATAGGCTTTAGGCCTCTCCAGCATTGGTGGCCCATCCCAAAGGGCACCCTGTTCTCTATATAGGGCACTTTTTTGACAAGAGCCCTATGAATTCTGGTCAACAGTAGTACACCAAATAGGAAGTAAGGGGCCAGTTAGGATGCAGACTGTTCGCAGAGCTGAAGGCCCACCACCCAGCTTTAAATACAACCTCAGGGGGACGAGCAATGAGCCGATGCTAGGGCAGAGGACTTGGGACCAGGGGCTTTCATGGCTGAACCCTGGGTGAGCCCTTGCTGTGCTCCATACCCTTGAGCTGAGCATTCAGCCCAAATGTCTAAAGAAAATGTCCAGCTGTGAAATATGGGCTTACATGAAAACCAAGATGTTTGCACTAAGGTATTGAAGAATTATTGTAAAGGGTTTTAACCTTTACAAGAAAGTAAAAAAATCCCCATTTAAAAGTAAAACAATAATAACAAGGATGATAGTTCTTTCTATGCACGGCCCAATGATAGTCAAAGAGGAAGACGATTTACGACTGTAAGATCATTTACACACCTCTGAAATAAAATTTAACTTTTTTCATGGGGATTTGTTTGAAAAGAGAACTTTGAAACGTATCTCTAAGTCACTGCACCATTACTTACCTCCATCTCCATTAAAGTGTTGCCCCCACCTTCAGCCCGTAACTGCATGCCCAAGCCAACTTGTTACAGATGTCCCTGCTAATGGCTGACTGAAGCAGGAAAAAACACACATTCAGGCCATTAAATCATCCCGCATCTGAGGCCATCTGCCAATTAGAGAGGGGCGATGTGGAACATCTTGAGGAGTGCTTGGGAGCGGTGGGAGCACTGACTGAAAAGAAGTCGCCTCTCTTCTGCTTCCTCTCATCAGGTGTTGGCCATGCCAGGGACACAGCCTGAGTTCCAAATGGCACCTATTCCCTCTGTTGTGCCATGCTGATACTGCTCAGCATGCTCTAAAATAGTGCAATATGTGGCTACTATTTGGGACCAATGCACATACCATAGTCTTTTAATTGGACGTTCTGTGTCAACATGATCAAAACAATAGTATAACTTTTACTCAGTCAGTGTCACTGCTAAGGATCATAGCTAAGGCTTTTGGTCCTTTGCACAGGCACGGAAGGGAATAGCAAGGTACCAGCAGTGTGATAATGTCCCCCACCTTACTCAAAATCCGTCTACCATTGGATGGAAGCTCTTAGTTATTGCTTTATGTGTGTTCATACCACCCTATGACCCTGATTTGAGGCCTGAAATTGAGTCTGTCAGACCCGAACCAAATGAAGAAATAAAGCACTGCTCCATACATCCCTGCCTGGTGGGCTCACGATATCCGGTGTTACAAAATAAATTATCACCTTGACAAATGGGTTCCCTGAGAGTAAGAGGCTAGGGGGAGGGGTGGGGGGGTCGGGAAACAGTCTTACTCAACCGCCTCATTAACCACTGAGTTTGTGTGGGTGGAGGATGACCAGCAACTTGGAGATGGCATTGTGTGCCAGCGAAGAGGTGAGGCCTAAAACCCCTAGGGGTAGAGAGGTTTTCTGAGTTTCTCTTTGATATGCAGTCATGTGAAAACGTATACAAGCTTAATTCCAACCACATTCATTGATAAAAGTTAACCCATTTGAACTATTCACACAAAATGGACTTTACACACTATGCAATGAAAATAAACAGAAATGCAATCTCCTCATGCTGAAAACGTTTTACACCCCTAGCTTTATCGAAGAATCAGTCAATCATTTTTTACATTAGCGGTTGTCACATAACCAGCCTGATTACCCCAGTGAGCATGCAAAACAGCAAGTTGATTCAAAGTGGCTATGAAAAACGATATTATGTAGTAACCAAACAAGAAAAGGAACCAGGCAAGCCTAGTTCAGCCGGCCTGCAATTAGAAGGGATGAATGTTGTTGCCCTCACTGGATTTAAACCTGGGTCTTCCATGTGACTGGCTGTGTCTTTAACCACAACACTACAAAGCTTGGTTGGCTCGGCTTACGCAGTCCGGCAAAAAGTGTTTGCAAATCAAAATATATTTGTGTTTTAGATTCTTCTAAGTAGCCTTGATGACAGCTTTGCACACTCTTGGCATTCTTTCCAGCAGTCAGCTTCACTATCAAGTTATGATGGACTGTCATTTTTCTTTGATTATTTAAGCTGTTCTTGCCACAATGTGGACCGCTACAGTGCAGTATGTATACGTATCAATGGTGTTCTGTTTATCAACCCTCCCTTGTAGCCAACAGATAGGCTGAAACGCATTAAGAAAATTAACTGTTATCAAGGCACACCTGTTAATAGTTCAAAAGCCAGCACCTGTGACGGTATTGGGATGAACTAGTACACATGGCATGAGTGAAGGCACCACTAATGCTGAACAATATATACAGGTTTTGGAGCAACATATTCTGCCATCCACATGACATCTTTTAAAAGGGAAGGCCTTGCTTATTTCAGCAAGACAATGCCAAACCACATTTTGCATGTATTACAACAGCATGACTCCATAATAATAGTCTGGGTACTAAACTGGACTGCCTGCCTGGACTGCTTATCAAATGAAAATTACAACAAAGGTGACCCATAACTGATATCCTTTATCAAGCAAGAATGAGAATAAATTTCACATTCAAAACTACAGCATTTGGTCTCCTCAGTTCCCAAACACTTACAGAGTTTTCTTAAAAGGAGAGGTGATGCAAACATACCCATGTCCCAACTATTTTGAGACATGTTGCAGGCATCAAATTCAACATAGGCATGTATTATTCCAAAAACAATACAATTTCTCAGTTTCAACATTTAATGAGGTCTTTGTACTATTTCTAATGAAATATAGGGATAAAGGATTGCACTCTATTATTTGCATTTTACACAGCATCCCAGCTTTTTTGGATTTATTCTTTAAATATTAACATGTTACATATTTTATCTTTATTTTTTACATACAGTATGTAGGAATTTGCCCTCTTTCATTCCCCCGTTTACTCCTGCCTGTCAATGACTGATTAGTAGATATTTAATGGGATTTAAGTGCATCCAGCTTATAGTTGTTTGACTGTTTTACTAAACCCCAAATCACATTGTGGAGCTGTTGCTTTTAGCATACAGAGCAAATCATTCCCTCTTCATTATGTCGGAGTCACCTAAAAACATTTAGCCTTTGAGCATCAAAACCAATGTTTATTTGAGAATCACTCATCAGCTTTATAATTAATCATAGTTGAAACAGAGCTGTATATATTACTCCATGTAGTGTTGTTTTTTTCTCCATGCTTGCCTTGACGCTCTATCATTCATCTCCCTCTCTCAATGCCCTTCAGCTATACTTGGCTTTGCTGCTGGGGCTCATCCAGCATCTTCACTTTCATACATTTGTATTCAGTGACAATAATATGTTAATTGTATATTTTTTACACTGCATATTGTATTTTAAATGGGAATTATATATTTCCAATGGGAATATTGTTTTGGGAATAGTACATATTCTAAAAAGATCTTCTTTTCGCCGGTGTTCTTAGTTTGTCTTGCAAGCTCACTTTAAAAATAAATCGCAAATTCTACATGAAGTCATTGTGAATGTTAAAACAATGTGGATATGGTGTAATTTTGGCATTATTACATTTCATAGAAATATTTTGTCTAGCTTTGGTGTAAAGAACATCTAGTATCCACCTGTGTGCAGGGTTGCCAGATTTCATTGACAGTGAATCACACCCAAACGCCTATTTTTTCAATACAACGATCTGTAAATCACCTCGCCCAAGTCCCTTCTTGTCTGCACACTATCAGTAGCCTTATTTCGTAGGAAACTTCCCCATCTAGCAACGCTGCCAATATAAAAATGTAGCTCTTACTGTCACTGTCACATTCGCTGCGCAAAACCATGTTTTATCAAGCCGACAAACAGGCAGTTCAAGATTTTGGGAAGGCGGTCGAAATATTGTGAAGACGGTTTGAGATTATGGGAAGGCAGTCGCCTTTGAGTTTTTCAGTGCGGAGAACAAGTATTTGATACACTGCTGATTTAGCAGGTTTTCCTACTTACAAAGCATGTAAAGGTCTGTAATTTTTTACCATAGGCACACTTCAACTGTGAGAGATGGAATCTAAAACAAAAATCCAGAAAATCACATTGTATGATTTTAATTAATTTGTGTTTTATTGCATGACATAAGTATTTCATCACCTACCAACCAGTAAGAATTCCGGCTCTCACAGACCTGTTAGTTTTTCTTTAAGAAGCCCTCCTGTTCTCCACTTATTACCTGCATTAACTGCAACTGTTTGAACTCGTTACCTGTTTAAAAGACACCTGTCCACACATTCAATCAAACAGACTCCAACCTCTCCACAATGGCCAAGACCAGAGAGCTGTGTAAGGACATCAGGGATACAATTGTAGACCTACACAAGGCTGTGATGGGCTACAGGACAATAGGCAGGCAGCTTGGTGATAAGGCAACAACTGTTGGCGCAATTATTAGAAAATGGAATAAGTTCAAGATGATGGTCAATCTCCCTCGGTCTGGGGCTCCATGCAAGATCTCACATTGTGGGGCATCAATGATCATGAGGAAGGTGAGGGATCAGCCCAGAACTACACAGCAGGACCTGGTCAATGACCTGAAGAGAGCTGGGACCACAGTCTCAAAGAAAACCATTTGTAACACACTACGCCGTCATCGATTAAAATCCTGCAGCGCATGCATGGTCCCCCTGCTCAAGCCAGTGCATGTCCAGGCCCGTCTGAAGTTTGCCAATTACCACCTGGATGATCCAGAGGAGAAATGGGAGATGAGACAAAAATAGAGCTTTTTGGTCTAAACTCCACTTGCCGTGTTTGGTGGAAGAAGAAGGATGAGTACAACCCCAAGAACACCATCCAACCGTGTAGGTTGGAGGTGGAAACATCATTCTTTGGGGATGCTTTTCTGCAAAGGGGACATGACGGCTGCACCATATTGAGGGGAGGATGGATGGGGCCATGTATCGCACGATTTTGGCCAACAACCTCAGTAAGAGCATTGAAGATGGGTTGTGGCTGGGTCTTCCAGCATGACAACCACTTGAAACACACAGCCAGGGCAACTAAGGATTGGCTCCGTAAGAATTATCTCAAGTTCCTGGAGTGGCCTAGCCGGTCTCCAGACCTGAACCAAATTGAAAATCTTTGGAGGGAGCTGAAAGTCCGTATTGCCCAGCGACAGCCCCGTAACCTGAAGTATCTGGAGAAGGTCTGTATGGAGGAGTGGGCCAAAATCCCTTCGGCAGTGTGTGCAAACCTGGTCAGGAACTACAGGACACATATGATCTCTATAATTGCAAACAAAGGTATCTGTACCAAATATTAAGTTCTGCTTTTCTGATGTATCAAATATTTATGTCATGTTATAAAATGCAAATTCATTTAAAAAAAAGATTTTCTGGATTTTTGTTTTAAGTGTACCTATGATAAAAATTACAGGCTTTGTATGTAGTAACACTTGCAAAATTGCAACAGCTTATCAAATACTTGTTCTCTCCACTGTATGTGCACTTTGCCCCCCACAGGGTGGTACTGCCCCTCAGGGGGCAATTGGAGGACGATGGGTGGCGCTGGAAGTTTACACCAAAGATGCACAACAATACCAGTTTCAAGTTTCAACTACTACTTGCAAAAACCGTGGTCTGCAGCATTAAAACCTGCCAATATACGCCACTGTGACTGGACAAGACGGTGTATCGTAACTCTTCTTCTTTTCAGTGTTTTTGTCAGCTTCTTTTGGCGCAGCTTTGTGCTGCATTCACAGAAATGAGATGTCAGTGTCATCTATAAAATTTCACCCTCGTGGCGTTAACTGTGTGAACTCTGGATAATGGACGCTCTCTTTCTTGGTATTACCTGTGAAAGGATATATTTCTCTTAAAAGCGTTAATTTCTCTTGAGGGTTACACCGTGAACGCCTTGTTATCGCAGGGGTTTCACAGAGGGATATTCAACTGCTGGACATCCCCGGAAAGCAACTATTAAATACAAGTGGCTACGTTGACATGACTGCAATACAAACAGGTGCAGGGCTCTTACTAACGTTCAAAGGTTTTTGACTTATTTCCTTTAAAAGTTAATACATCTGCTTTTACCCCTTGATACGTGCCAACTTGTTTTCCATTGGAACAATTCATAAGAATAATTACTTTTTGGCATTTCTGATTGCTGTTTTTTAATTATGATTTGAGTGTTAAATTGTTAGCTGTTTCTGATTGGCTGCTGTTTGTTTCCCTGGGAAACAAATAAATCTGTTGTTTGAGCAACTATGGGTACAGTGGTCTGCAAAAGTTTGGGCAACCTTGTTAATTTCCATGATTTTCCTTCATAAATCGTTGGTCCTTAGGATGAAAAAAATCAGTTAAATATATCATATAGGAGACAAACACAGTGATATTTGAGAAGTGAAACGAAGTTTATACCATTTACAGGAAGTGTGCAATAATTGTTCAAACAAAATTAGGCATGGGCATAAATTTGGGCACTGTTGTCATTTTACTGATTTCAAAATCTTTAGAACCAATTATTGGAACTCAAAATTGGTTTGGGAAGCTCAGTGACCCTTGACCTACATACACAGGTGAACCCAATTATGAGAGAGTATTTAAGGGGGGGCAATTGTAAGTTTCCCTCCTCTGTGAATCTTCTCTGAAGAGTAGTCACATGGGAATCTCAAAAGAACTGTCACATGAACTGAAAACAAGGATTGTTCACCATCATGAATTAGGGGAAGGATACCGAAAGCTGTCTAAGAGATATCAGTTGTCTGTTTCGACAGTTAGGAACATAGTCAGGAAATGGAAGACCACAGGCACAGTTCAAGTTAAGGCTCGAAGTGGCAGACCAAGGAAAATCACGGATAAACAGAA
>JACXGJ010002133.1:0-70272 GCA_016801105.1 Esox niger | reverse complement strand
TGATCCTGCAAAATAACCGCATATTAATGGTGCTAAATACAGACTGGTCTGTCTGTGATCCTGCAAAATAACCGCATATTAATGGTGCTAAATACAGACTGGTCTGTCTGTGATCCTGCAAAATAACCGCATATTAATGGTGCTAAATACAGACTGGTCTGTCTGTGATCCTGCAAAATAACCGCATATTAATGGTGCTAAATACAGACTGGTCTGTCTGTGATCCTGCAAAATAACCATATATTAAAGTTTACACTTGTCTGTGATCTTTTTCATAATATTGGTTACTGTGAAGTAAAAGACAAATTTCCTGTGTTACCTCTGGTGGGGGAAGGCTGATAACTTCATTGCACTCACATGCAAACTGTGTCTAGAAGACAATGATATACCAGAAATAGATTAGATTCTAACCCTTAATTGTCATTGAAAAAGTACAGTACAACAAAATGCAGTTAGCATTTAACCAGAAGTGCAAAAAGAAGAGGGCAGAAAAGTGTGCAATGAAGGCAAATGCAGTACAAATGGCAATACACATAGATGAGGGTAGAGAATTTACAAATATTAAATATAGTGCATGTACAGTGGGGAGAACAAGTATTTGATACACTGCTGATTTTGCAGGTTTTCCTTACAAAGCTTGTAGAGGTTTGTCATTTTTATCATAGGTACACCTCAACTTTGAGAGACGGAATCGAAAACAAAAATCCAAAAAATCACATTGTATAATTTTGAAATGATTAATTTGCATTTTATTGCATGTTTTTGATACAGCAGAAAAGCAGAACTTAATATTTGGTAAAGAAACCTTTGTTTGCCATTAGAGATCATACGTTTCCTGTAATTCTTGACCAGGTTTGCACACATTGCAGCAGGGATTTTGGCCCACTCCTCCATACAGACTTTCTCCAGATCCTTCAGGTTTCGGGGCTGTCGCTGGGCAATACGGACTTTCAGTTCCCTCCAAAGATTTTCTATTAGGTTCAGGTCTGGAGACTGGCTAGGCCACTCCAGGACCTTGAGATGCGACTTACAAAGCCACTCCCAATGTGATTTTCTGGATTTTTGTTTTAGATTCCATCTCTCACAGTTGAAGTGTACCTATGGTAAAAATTACAGACCTACATGCTTTGTAAGTAGGAAAATCTGCAAAATCAGCAGTGTATCAAATACTTGTTCTCCCCACTGTCAGTGGGAATAGTAATTATTAGATGCTGAAGATGTTTGGCCCTTCATAGAACAGGGTTGTCTACCCCTGTTAAAAAATCTTAACTTGAATTAATGTTCGCAGCAACAACTGAGTCTACTCCTCATAAAAAAAACTGCCTCTGCTAATTTCATCTGTTTGCCAAAGGCCAAAAAGCATATCTTAGTTTTCCTGAAATGTTATGAAACAACCAATGTTTTACTTTGAGGCTGTGTCGTCTAGGAAACCGTTTGCACACAGGCTTCATCATCATCCCATTAACAGCCAAAGCCAGTAATAACTTCTGCTCCTAATCACATGATGCTCTGTGGTTTCTTGACAGATTCTCGCCATTTAATCTTCCATTAGAATCTGTCCATGAGAGTTTCTTTTTCAGGTCACCCATGACTGCCGGGGCATTGCCGGATGCCTTATGGCTCAGTTTGGTGTAAATCTGTGCAACGTATTTGACACACAGGTAATGTAGTGTACTCCACCAAATGGACCTGTAGACATCATACCAAGTGTTGTGTACTGTACCTTGTCGCTAAGGTATTTGAATCTCAATAGGTGGCAGACATTCTGTGCTTCTACACAGAGACAGGTGGCTTCCTGCCAGACAGGGTTAGCACTCTTCAGGAGGTGGTGAGTCTACACCTGAAGGTGCCCTCATCACGACTCTCTTCACTCAAGATCAAGTCTCAGCTCACCAAGGTTGTACATGAAATGCAGCATAACGGTCTGTGTGTCCGCTGGTGTTCGGTGGTACAAGTTGTAATAGGGTGTGTTTGACCTCTACCTGTAGGAGGATAAAGAGGTGTGGTATGTACGTCCCTGCCCAACTTCCCTGCTCAAGGTCATGGCTCTGTCGGTTATCCACCTGCAGCCTCTGAGACTGGTGCTGTTGGATGCCCTCATGGCTGAATATACGGGCCTTGTGGACTCTTGCCTGAACAGCAGCCGAGAGGAACCGGTCCACATGCAGATCATTGGATCGGTGAGCTACAGTAACCCTTGTTGTAATAGCACAAAATGTTCCCTGACGGAAAACTTAATGGATTTCAGTGAATAGAGATTTTCAGATTATAGCAGTACTTTGTGTTTTTAGCAAAACTTGCGGATATTCACTTATGTCTCTTTGTGCGGTTTATGTAAATGCTAAATCTAGAGTTTGTAATCGTTGTGCTAATTGGCAGCTAGCACTGGCGTTTGAGTCAACCTTAAACTTCCTTCATACTGAATACAGACAAAAATAGTGTCCGTAAGTTAATCTGACCATTGGTAGGTAAAGGGCCTGTGATAATAGTTGAGTCTTTGTGTCTACAGACTAATGTTCTGGAGCTTCCAAGAGAGCTGCAGAATATTGTGCACATGCGTCGGGAGCGCCAGGAGTGGGCTATCAACCGTTACCCCGTCACTGAGCAGGGTTGGTTGAAGCGCTCCAACTCAAGACCCGTGACAGCATCACAGAATGGGCAAGGCCAGGACACAATCACCCAAAGTCAACCAGAATCCGCTGTCCCCACAGCAACGGAGACTGTAGACCCGTTACCAAGGCTACAGGCCTCAGCAGAGCCCCTTCATCACAGCAATACCCCATGGGTCTCTGAGCTCGAAGCAACGCTGAGTCCCCAGATGCCAGAGGCCCAGCAGAGCTCCAGCAAACAGCCATCTGAAGTCCTCAGCCCAGTGCTTACATCAGGATCAGGAGCACCAGCACTCGTGGACATAGTGATGGCTGCCAAAGGAAGGTCTAAGATGAAAGACCCAGGCCAGCCCACCCTACCTGGACCAGGCCAGCCCATCCGCTCCTTTGGAAGAGGCCTGCTTCTCCAGATGTCGGCATCCCAGGTCCAGAAGGAGAGACAGGTTCCAGGTGGGAAGGTGGAGGTGCTTGTTCCCCCAAGCCAAATACCCAGCCCTGTCCAGCAAGTTGTGCCTCAGCAGGCTGCTCCCCAGCAGGCTTTATTATCTCCTGCCAGTGGAGGCAGAGGCCGCTTCATTCAGAGACCCCAAAGTCTCACCTCTCCTCTCAGTATGTCCTTCAGTTCATTTAGAAAGACCTAGAAAGAGGGCCAACTTAGATGTTTGTTTTTTTCCAATGTTAGTTCTACAAAGACCACTAGATGGCAGAATATTGTCAATTACGTTAGCAACATAAACACCATCAATATTTGATGGAGAAACAATAGTGTTTCTGTTAAATTCTTCAGTGTCAAATGGAAATAGTACTCACAGTATTTACATTTGACATACAATTTAAATTGGATTAGTGATGTATATTGTAGAACATTCTGTATAGTATCTGGTTTATCAAAAGTACATGGGTTCATAAAAGCTTTACGTTTCTTCAAATTGCTGTTTAGTGCTCATTTTTTTACTTATATGTTTAATAAAACATCAGTTTAGCCAGTTTAGCGTTTACTATAGAAATGTCCAAATAATTCCTTTGATGCTGCTCATTGCAGGGGCATTATGTATCATTGTAAAACAGCCACCTGAGATGACAATGCTTACGTAGAATAGAGTTCAACTATACACAAAACAACATGTTAATTGTTGACATTAAACAATTGTTCATGATGAGACACATTCAATCCTGAAAACAACATGGCTTAAGCTAATGAATTATTGCCAAAACGCTTCAAGAATTTGTTAAAGAACGTGGCTTCCTGGCTGCTGTTAATTGAGGCTGAAAGCAGAGGAAAGCATAGATTGATTTGCGGTTAATTGAGGGAAATAACATTGTTTCTGGAAGATTCCTCTGATTAGATTACTGGCACAATGAATGCAGGGTATTAACATTATTACATTGATTTGGTCTGTCCGCAGCTTTAGTCACTCATGAAGTTCAGACGTTGAAGTATTCAACACCTGCCATGTTTTACACTGGAAAATAAAGCCTTTTCAATCTACTGTCAGCTTTCCGAATAAGGATCCCCCCGTGCGGATATTACACACATGATCTACAAACAGACGTTTTTGATTTAATTTACAGAGATGCGGTTTGGAATCAAAACAGGATATTAAGACCACAGTGCATTCAAACAGCAGAAGGGTGCAAATGGGGCCCGCATTAATCACTTCTTATTGCCATGGTATCTACATATATCGGCTTGGGTTCAGGCCAGAGCCCCTTGTTGAAAGCATGAAACAGATAAAGTAGGCTTTTAATTAACTCTGAGTGGTCAGGCCACAAAGACCAAAGCTTCTGCTGCTAGGGACTTCATGGATAGATCCTGGATCATTCTCATAAGCTTCACCCCATACACATTTAGATCTTGTTTTATGAAAAAAACATTTAGAAGCGAAACATTTATTGTGGTTGTGAATACAGGAGCGTGCTCGAAGGGCTTCACAGGGTTTTTGTGCTGTCAGTCAGAAAACATGAAGCGCAACCTATTTAGTTGGTTAAGAGCGTATAGCCCAGTCCATTGTGTCCTGCAGCTTTGCGGTTCCTGAAAATACACCAGTCTGTCATTGTGTTTGGTCATAAAACACTCAGCATTCCCATTGTTTATCTGTCATTTCTACAATACATGATGATGGGGGTGTAGATTTTCAGGGTATTACTGAAACCTATCTGTACTTGTTCTGTTGTTTAATTTGTTGCAGTAATTTTCATGTTCTCTCAAGTCGGCGTTTAGGTGACAAGACAGAAAGGGTTGCAGAAGGACAGAGCTCTACTGCAGGCCCTCTCATTGACCGGTCGAGAGGGACCTTAATTTTAGAGGACACTGCATTTCCTGTCCGTCACAATAATGCATTATGAGCTCCACTTCCTGTTTCTCAGGCTTGAGAGGAAGGAACAGGGTGCTTGTCACACGGTAGTCATGGCTTCCTATCTCCTCCCCCCTGGCCTCTAACTTCAGACAGGGGATGACTACACCTTGAACATCGGAGCAGGATGTGTAGGTTTATTTTTAGGGTCAGGTCGGAAAGGTAGGACACAGGCATAAACACAAACCTCAGAAATACCAGCTGTGTTCATTGGTTACAAGAAAATATTTTCATATTATAGCTCGTCTCCGGAGGAACATGGAGGCCTACTGTTTGTTCGTGGTCTCTGAATTTGGGTCAAAAACAAACACTTCCTTTCACAGCTACATAAACAACAAAAATGAATACAAAATAATCCATACAGATACTCTTCCATATCTGTAACCTTAATACACATCCTTTAAAATATAATCTTAATAGAATGTACTTGGTATCAATCAATCAACTTTATTTTATAAAGCCCTTTTTACATCAGGAGTTGTCACAAAGTGCTTTCACAAAACACCCGGCCTGCAACCCCCAGGGAGCAAACAACAGTAGTGTTGAGTACATATTCAACAGTAATTATGTTTCCTCCAACAGCTCTGTCTTTGGGGAGAGGGGGTATGTTGAGACATTTATATGGTCAGCATCACTATGGAAAAGGAAACATGGGAAACTTTATAATGAAAATGTGTACTTTCTAATATTAAAGGGTGTTTTGAATTCCTAGAAATAATCCATATTTATGGAACACTTTGAAAATAATCTCCCCCAGGGAAGTCATCTCAGCACAACAATTCATAGGGTAAATAGAGCATTTACACCTCTTGTGTTCAAAACACTACATAAACCTGGTAGTACAGTGTAATTATTCATATGGGGTATACAACTAGCTATAACCATAACTTGGCCCTGGCCGAATGGTACAAATCACCCCTCTGGGTAAATATGTTATGGGAAATACACCCTTGTTAGGTGAGCAGTTAAATCAATTGAGCATTGCTTGGCAAGATGTGCATCAGTACGCTCCCAAACCCCATAGGTTTGGCTGTGATCAAGCAAGCCCAGAAATGTGGGGAGGCAATATCAATGATTTGTGCACACATATACCATGTAAATGGGAAGATATCCCTGTTAGAGTTTGTTCATAAGAATTTCAAAGGGTGCCTATGGTCATGTTTTGAGAATTTGTTTTCTATGTCCATGTTAGATGTCTCTCATATTTTGAGTGTAGGATCAAGCTGAAACCATTTTCTCTGAGCTGTTTTTCGTCATCTTTACCAAGTATGCCGATAATTGTAAGACAGGGTTCAGATCCCTAACTGGATCTCTCTGTGTGTGATGTCCATCCTGGCGGGTCTTGATCCTTATGGCTCGAGTGGTTCTCTGTTATCAGTTGGGATGACTGGGATAAAATGCCGTAAATGTCTCTACTCCTGGGTGTTTGTGGTTTTCCCTGAGTAACAGAGTCAGTCAGAGTTGGATTTATCTAGTATTTGTGGTGTAGATTAATACTAATTTGTCATTTCAGAGCACTGAGGCAGAAAGGCGATGAGAATTAGCTTGCATTTTATGCTCAAATGTGATAACAGAGGTCAGCTAGTAATGTGAATATTATTTTCCATAAGGACAAACAAATTAATAATCAACTTCTAAATTTGGTAATAATTTCCAGAAATCCCCCATCCCAAACAATCCATCAATGAACTTGCAAATTTCCTCCACAGGCAACCCCTAAGGTTCCTTCGGACACCTGTACATCTGTAGCTCCAACAAATACAGTTCCATTAGCTCCATTTAAGAGACCACTGCTCCTTATACTTTCCTTTCCAAACATTTCAAAATGGTTAGGTTTTGCGTGAGGAGTAGAAGGCTTAAAGAGACCACTGCAAATTGAACCCTTCTGTTCCTCACTCAAAACTTTCCTTTTCAACTTTTTTGGAAAGAAAATTAAAAGGTGCAGTGGTCTCATATTTTTGTCATTGGAATTATTCAGAGCCTTAATTTCCAATTTGTTTTTTCATAGACTTTATTTCTCATTGAATTCTCATTCTCTTATTTATTTTTGAAGATTTATTTTTTGAAATATTCCGATGTATTGAAAATAAAATGCAGAAATATGAAATACAAAGAGGTATTCAGATCCTTTGGCATATCCCTCCAAATAGAGAAAACAGCAGTTTAATAATTAAAATTTGACTTCAATTAGAATTAGATTAGTGAGGAGATTTGTCTGCTTCAACCTTTCACAAAATGCTAAATGTACATCTTTTGCCTAGGGCCTTTACATGTTAATATCTGCACGTATCTCTGGGGTGCTTCTTTACTCTTCTCTCCTGTATATACAAAGAGGCAGCCGGCTGGAGACTGAGCCATATTGTGACCTTCAGTCAGAGCAGACGGAATCAGCAACAGTGGGAGCAGACTGAGTGACAGGCAAGAGCAGATGAGGCATGTATAGCTTGGCAGAGGGCAGGCCTGCGGAATACCACGCAAATATGCGCCAATCTGTACAACTGGCAACAAATGGCCTGTTTCAGGGCACATTCACACCCAGGTCCTTTAAGCTCCAACAGAATGTTGCCCTGGCTTCGGTTCTGTGCAGCACTTCAGCATTTACAGAATGCTTTAGGTCAATTTACCGAGTGACCACATGAACGAAAACTTTGTGGCTTTGTGCAACACGTTTGCATGTACATGCTGAGAGGACGTGGAGAGGTGGCTCTTGCATTTATGGATGTCATAAGACCAGAGAAGAATAGGTCACTCACGTCCCTCAACCCCCTACTCTGGATCTCTAAACAGGGGGTTTGACTGAGCTTTGATGATGATGCTCATGGCAGTGCACAAGGAAAATCTATGCACAGTTCTGGAGGACAAATGATACCAGAATCCTTCCATCCCAACCTGAGCCCGGGCTAGAGGCCACAGGCACCATGGAATGTAATCACAGATAATTTAGAACAATCAGAATTACAGCTGAAATCTTCTGAGTATTTTGCTCTGAAGTTAACCTACCACTGGCTAATTGGCCTTATTATAGTCCCTGGGATTCAGAGCTTTATGAGGATAATGACAATATGTGGGAGATCATCTGTTTATAAAAATGAATATGGACAGGAAGATGCACACATTTCTTTGGGAGGTTTCTTCCCTTGCTTGCGTAAGATTTTCTATCATGAAGAGGGAAATGGTGGTCAACAGGACAGAGATATATTTTATTCATCAGAAGTTCTTGTAATTAGTCATCTGGATATTGGCACCATCATCTGTTACAAATGTCCTTGATTAAAGAGATGGGGGATCAGGTTCTGGCAAGTTTGCCATAATTAAGGCCTGTGTGCGTTGTGTGGGAGGGTTTGGTTAAAGTCACATGGAAAGCTTGGGATTGGAATTGGGCTCCCTGTGGCTGGTTGAATTAATGCCTGCTGGTTTGGCCAGGCAGCTGTGTTCTGGCCCTGGCACACTGACAGCCTGCCTGGCAGGATGATGCCATGTTGCCAGGGCCAACCATGCAGGCTGCCTGGGAGGGACTAAAGCCAGACACCAAATACAAACTCCTCCAGTCTCTCTGCCAGGCTTTTGTCTCAAAATCTACTCACCATTCTATGTCTATATGTTGGTGCAATATTACTGGGTGAGTGGTAGATTAAGTTTGCCAATTAAAAATGGCACATTTGATTGATCTCATGTGGGACATTGTAAATACCACCCAAAATCTATCTGACATTCAGCAATAATGAAAAATGTCACCATACATGCATTATCCTTCACAGCAGATTCATTTATTCCAAAACAGACTGGTGCCAAGACAGGCCAATCCGTAATACTCTGTCCTTCACACCACATACAGATAAGATAATCAAAAAGAACAAGATCAAATTAAAGATCAAATTAAAGAAAGCTTCAAATGTATATGCTGTCATTTGTCTGGAATTATTAATAACACTTTTACCGATAGGAATGCCAACTGTTTTTACAGTTACTTTTACCATTTAATTAGAAAGAAATTAATGAATGGAAAATCTTATTTTTAATATCAGGATTGATGTTTATTACCAGATGGTGAAAACATCTTACATAACATTTGACAGAGTATCCAAATATGTTCTAATGTATGTAGTTAAGTGGAAAACAGAAATAATGATAGCATTTTTTTAAGTAGTTTTAACATTGAACACATTTCTTGAAAGATTGCTAGGCTAAAAATATTATTTTGGTTAATTTGGATTAAATGTCTAATGTCTAACCATCAGTTATTTTTGTATGTGTTTTTAAGGGGACATGGTCTGTTATGAATATGGACTTCAAATGAGTACCTTGTTGCCATTCCCGTCTATGATGTTTGCACACTGCATATAAAGTATATATTAAACTGGTTGAATATCACATATGCCAATATAACACCAATGACATATACGTATAGTCCCATTCTTGACCTTTGATTCAGTTGATCTTAACAATTTCCCTCACTGAAATTGTGTCTATTTGTGGTTTCAAAACTATCCTTTCAGAACTCAGTCCTTTGCATCAGATGGGGTTACATGCAGTTTTTACCTGCAATTTTGATTTTGGAGTCACTATTGTTCATACTATATGTGCATAATTTAAAAAACTGTGAAACATTTAAAATGCTGATAATACAATTTGTTACATCTTCTGTAAACAAAACCTTTTATCACATATTCTGATTTCCAGGATCACAGAACTCTGCACTATCTACAAATTACATTTAAATGACTTCCCTGGACAGATCAAGTTCCTATTATAACCATTTTGGTTTGAAGTGGAATTGGTAAATAAGCTGATGACAAAAGGCTGGACGGTTTACAACAAATACATCTGCCCCTTATCTCTGGTGTCAGCTGTAGGATTTATCATTGTTCCTTGTATTATACAGTGGGATAGTCCTCGCTGTATTTAAGAAAACAGCATGATCCACTGTTTATATAGAAAGTAACCTTCAGCATGTCTGACATAATAAATTATAAAAAATATAGCATGAGAATACAGGATACTAGGTAACTTTCTTTAATGTGTTTGCCTTGCAAACATAATTCTATGGGTGTGAACTTAGATTTTTTTTGTCATGTTCTGTCAAAATGTTTTTTATGAAAAATGTTCCATTACATCAAGTCTAGCATTTCCATCACTAAATGTAATGTCCCATTAGTTAGATAGCTAGCTACTGTTTTAACATCATTTTGTCACAGTGAATATGTTTTAATGAAGCAAGCCATCTTGGCCTTATTCAACATTGAGATACGATACCTTGTATTTACATCTTTAAATTTGCATTGTTTCATGTTTAAACCTTGTAGTACACAAATGTGAATGTCCAACTAATATATCAATGTACTTTCATAGGTTGCCATGAGTGAAATGCCACACCTCTACTAAGACACAATTTCATTCTTCTGGTCTGACCTGCTTGGTCATATCTTTTAAAGAAAACAAGACAATTAGTGACATAACACTTGGAAGCCAGCAGTTGGGTCATCCCAACAACCCACCTTATGTAGAGCGTAGCATATTTAGAATAGTTTAGAGCAGGGTCACAAGTGTCTTCCTGTATTGTCTGACTGGCCTCTAGAGGTGTGTGATTGAGACTTTGACCTTTTGTATGTGATAGCTGATGGCTTTGGAGTTCTGAAGGCGTCTGCTGGGCCTGGCTGTTGGCAAACATACAGGGGCTCCTGTCCAGCAATGGCAATGGCATATCAACAGGGCCCAAACGCACCAGCTGCTATCTTCTTGTCACAGGCAGCTGTGTCTGAATATTTATAAAAAGCACAGATTAATGTTTGTTTGTTTGGCCCCTCCAGGTGTGCCTTCAAACAGGCTGGTGTTTGTGTGGTTGTCTAGTTCTAAAGCTGACTGATGTTGTCACCCATTCTGCAATGTTTGGCAACAGGAGACCCTTGGATGAAATTTGAATAAAGAGAAGTTACAATAAAAAAACTAGACAATTATTAAGATTCTAAATTAAATTTAAAAAAGCCCCGTATCTTTGCATAGCTCTCCCAACAAAATTCTTCGTCACTCTGCTGCACCATCCCACACCTACCCACCAGAATCTAGTCATTCCCAACCACCTGAATACCCCTTCCTATCCATAACCTAGGAGTCCCAAGTCATACCCAAAACCCTCACTCCCAATTCAGTTCAAAATGTTGGGTCATTGAGGAGCCACATGCAGGCCAAAAATACATAATAAGATTTTAGTTAGTTATTTGGCAGTGCTCCCATGATTGAAAGTAAACTTTTTAAAACAGGACTTTTACTTGCTTTTACTCTGGAGCTGGTATGTTAGCTAGATTTTTAAGCAAAACAGTGTCTGTTTCTGAATATAAAAAATCACTGAGAAATGTATATGAATTGTTGATATTGTGGGTTGACTTACAACCAGGAAGTGTAGACGGCTCGTTTAAAACACTGAAATGCAGAAACACTCAATTCACAATTTTGATGGAGCATACATGAAATGTTCATACCATATACAATATTAACAGAGAAGCAGGGAAATGTCAGTTTCATTAATTATGTTACATTTTCAATAAACAAATTATTGAAAAGTATTTGCCATTTTCCAGTGGCAAATTCTTGGGCCTACTAGCACTGCTTACAGAAAAGAACAGCAACTGTGGTGGATCAAGAACCAGGTAGAAAACTTGAACAAGAGTTAATGCGTAGCTGTCGACAACAACCACTGTTGAGTGCCTACTAGCTCTATAACTGTCACTGCCCATTCCAGACCTGGCAATGGTTACAGAATAGCAGCTGTCCATCCATTTGCCTGTCATGGCTGGCCAGTGATACTGATGGCTGTGACCGTGCGCTGTCCAATACTCTCTGCTGATCCCATTCATTCTGAGCCAGTAGGAGATGAGGCATTGAGATACTGGCCTGCTCTTTCTCACACAAACATGCATGCACACACATACACAGAAAATAGCCTATTTCTCTCTGTTGCTTGACCAGCCTTGGCTCCCATTAGAAGAAAAGGCTCCCGTGAAGGAGGGAGAGAAGGGGTATTTGGTCAAACAATCTACTGGCCAGTGGTAATGAAAGTGTTGAATGTGACTTTGAGGTGGGGTTGTGTCTGAATAGAGCAGATGGTCTTTACTTTCCTGCCTAAACAGGTTGAATGAACCAGGGAACTCACAAAGCAGAGATGTGGGTTAACTGTAGTACCTCCCCTTTCTTTGTTTTTCATGGGGATGGGAAAATGGCTTCTATATGGCTGAGAAACAACAGCCAAGGATAATCAGAGCAAAGTGTTTTGGTGCTGCTGGTATAATGAGGATGAAGTGGCCTGGCTAATTGTTGCCATCTGAAGGTACTCGAGCCCCATTGCATCTGCAGTGACTTACAGTCTATGCTGCTTGTTAATAATACTTGATTACCAAACACGTCATATGTCTAAGAATGTGTTTTTACAATGGTGAGTGGATACTCAGAGTTGTTGCCAATAAATACCATGACTTACATGGAAAAAAGCAATCTTGCCAATTCCCAAATTAAATAATAACTGTAATTTGGCGTTTAGGTTTTCACAGCATATTCCAATTTTCTTTATAAAAAACCCCCACTAACCTGGCAGAGAAGACTTTATAAATTTATTGCATTTCATGGAAAATGTCTCATTTACAAAGAAAGAAAACCTGCCATTCTAACTATATATTAATTAAGAAATATACAAAGTAGATATTCGATCTTTGTCTAATGTCGAAACAGGACAGTCATCTTCCTGTACAGTTCACAGATTACAATGCTATCAGCAGAACAGATGAACACATTTACGAGACCCTTTGACTTTGCTCTGCATGTTTTGAAAACATGCCTTAACGCGGACTAATTTGGGTATCTTATCTCTGAAATAAACACCATCACAAAATCGATAGCCATGTACGCCTTATTGGCTGGCTATATTTGCTCACGCCGGTTTAATTACTTATGCATAGCTGGGCACAGTTAATAAAAAAGTTAACCGCTAACTGTTAACCAACTAAATTGGTAACAATGTAACGGAAGTTAGCGATGAGCGTTAACGTGAATTTTTATTATAAAAATGATTTTTGCTCTAAAAACATCTAAGAATGTGTGAAATAAAAAGCCTTTTTGGACATATTTAAGGTTTAGCATTAGTTATTTTTTCATCTGTACGTGCTAGAAGATCATGTTTTTTCCCATTGGATTCCTGACTTCCTGTCTAATTCAAATGACATTGGCTCAATCTTAGATCACATACTATATAGTATACCAGATTAGTATGCGAGAAGATTAGAATGTCTCAAACCATAATATGCTGAAAATAGTACGTCAAACGTTCCCGGATGGTCTACGAATCCGTTCATGCTTTTTGGAGTAATATAGACCACAACCCTTTGTGCGCAGTAAAAGAGGATGGGTATCCACGATTCTCTCGTCTTGATGAAAAAGTCAGTTATCATCCCCTGTGAATAGTTATTTTATCATGTCATTCACGAATTAAAGAAAAAAAAACACTGTTGTGCCATGAAACGAAATAACTTCGGCAGTGTAAAGTTCATCTTCATTCTCGCAAGCAATTTCTCAATTCTTATGACTACTCCACGTAGAATCAAGATACTAGTGGGCCTATTGGCTAATACGCTGTTAAAACGCCAGTGGCTAAAGCCAAACAGTTCATATATGCTATTTGTGGTGGAAGCAAACTTCATAAGAAACAGTAGTCAGTTTAATACATTACTTAAGGGTGTTTAATTAAATATTCTAATTTAATGATGGTAATGTGCAACAAAATCTAATGTTGAGACGCAATTTCATGACGATGTCTGTTTTAATCGGTCACAATCCTGGCCTACTATTTTACTATATACCAAACAGTAAGTACTTCACCATCATCCACGAATTACGAGACCGGGATGAGTTCATGAACATTGGGAAAACAAGTAAGTGTGGGAGATGACGGAACGGTCCGTCACCTCACCATCACAGTGGTGATAGCCAAGCAAGGCTTTATTAGATAGCCAAGCAAGGCTTGGGTTAGCAGCAGGATATTATGCTGGCAGCATTCAGATTGTCTGTATCACAATAAAAGCAATCATTGAAATGTACAAGGCAATATAGTCTGTAAAAAGAACAGACACTAAACATTTAGTTAAGGACATTAAAGTCATTAAACATAAAATGTACAGACTAGATTGCTAACTATATTGATTTTATATATTTGATTTTATATAAAAGAAATTCTCATTTAGTGCTGCTAGCATTACATCCTGCTGCTACGCTAATGGTAACGATAATGAAGCCTGGTATGGCCATCAATACTTGAGACTAGCGCGCAATCTGACAGCAGAGAAATTGATTTTAACTTTGAAATTCGATTTGTTCAGCACAGTAAGCACTGGGTTTGGTCTCGTTCCCCACTCCGGACTGAAGCAAAAAATTGGATTAGACTCTGTATATTTTTAAATGTATATTTATTAAGTTTTTGGGTTAGGGGTATTGAGTTAAATGCAACGGAAGATGATTAGTCCGATAAATTATTTTCACAGATTTCACGTTAAATTGTTAACTAAAATTTTAACTACATTAATGAACAACAAATAGATTAATGATTTGGTGCCCAGCTCCACCCATATGATACTTGGGCCCTGAGCGGCCCTGAGACAAAATCTAGCTGCAAAAACCAATAGGCCTGCTGCCTTTTAACGTTGAAATCCCGGGTTGGTTAAGCTACAAGGCGTTGTTTTCCGCTATTCACTCTTGATAAAACACTTGTCTGATCACTGAAGAGGAGGAAGTGGTGTGTGGGAGTTTACCTCTGATTATTCAGTTGTCATCTCCAAGGCTGGACTATTGGGATAAACTCATCAGTGTTAAGGCTATGCCGTAACACATTCATTTCTATGTTCACGAGTTTCCATAACAACACTGAGCAATGGTGGTGATCAATTAAGAGGAGAGTTGGTTTTATTGAATACATTTTGGGGGGATTCAGCATCACTATTTCATGGAAAATATAACAATCTCATCAACAAGTATATCTATATATTTGGAAATGTAATGCATGTTAACATAACAGTTTTGAAAAACTTGTCTCTTGGCACAATACATGATACAACCTTATGTCCCATAATCATAGGTTCTCTTTCTCAGAGGTACATGAACAAACCGCAGATATGAAGGCAGACACATGTGATCCTATAATGGATACCCATGAGGTCTGGGCATTTGGATCAAAATCCATTTTATCTAGCAAGGCTGTTACACATATCTGGAATTCTGCTAATTGGTGCAGCCAGCAATGGACAGTCAGTATACAGACAGAATATAAACAGAAATGTACACAGTGTCAAAGTACAGTATATATTATTACTATAAAGGTGAAACATTACGTCTAGAATGGTATGGGCTGATTATAGTGAGAATATACAATTTACATTTGGGATATACATGAATTGAAGAGAAAGGGATGCTGCCATGGCGCATAAGAGCGAAGGAGAAGAGCCACCCTGCATGTTCAACTATACCTACAGTAGTGCAGTTAGTTTTGCTGTCAGTTGTTAGGTTCCCTTCCAATTGGATACAGAATTGTATAGTATACAAAATCTGCAGCCAGTGGCTCTCGAAAGTATTTACCCCACTTGGATTTCACCATGTTTTATTGTGTTAAAACATGAAGTCAAAATGGTTAGTTAGGTGTTTGCCACTGATCAACAGGAAAACATTCAAAAATGTCAATGTGAAAAATAAAATCTACAAATTGTTCTAAATTATTTAAAAACGCACAACCGAAAAGTATGGGTTGGATGAAAACTACTCAGTAACAATACTGTCCAAATAAATCTTTGATGTGCAGTGTAGATTCCCTGTAAACCCCAGTTGGGTTTTGTATTGATATGCAGTGTAGATTCCCTGTAAACCCTACTTGGGTTTTGTATTGATGTGCAGTGTAGATTCCCTATAAACCCCACTTGGGTTTTGTATTGATGTGCAGTGTTGATTCCCTGTAAACCCCAGTTGGGTTTTGTATTGATGTGCAGTGTTAATTCCCTGTTAACCCCAGTTGGGTTTTGTATTGATGTGCAGTGTAGATTCCCTGTAAACCCCAGTTGGGTTTTGTATTGTCTCGTCAGCTACAGATGACAGATGCAAAACACACCTATACACCTGCCAGATTGAAGCCCTACATTCAAATGGGCCAAGGTCTGGATCAATGTGCCAGCTTCACCAGCGTGAAAACACATTTCAATTAGCACTCTTATGCACATGCCTAACAAAAAAGTCTAGGAAATGATTATCGGCCAAAGGGGTCCGTATACTAGGTTTATGGGTACTGTGTCAGACGGTTTAAAATGTTGAAGGGACAGGCTACACATTTGATGCAGTGATAGGAGGAATTAACTCAACCTATCGCTAACAAATGATAACTCATAACTGGGCTGATCTTACAACCTCGCAAAGAATATCAACAGATGTACTGCAGGTGTGTCACTGTGCTGTGGATCCAAGCATGAAAACTGCATCCTCTTACTGAACCACGAGTCATTTTTGGGTGGAGCTTGATGGGTGCGATGGGAGCCAATCAGAGTGTCCAAAAAAATATTTCGTCTTATCGTTGAAAAAATGTGTTTTACATTTTGTTGGTCATTTAGTATATATTTATTTAAGTGAATACATTGTCATTGAAGTGAAAGACATCAGCATGTTTTAATATTCCATAATGCATTCTTAGGATCAACCAACCTGTGGCATGATGTCAGATTTTGCCGGCTCTTTATCTAATGATCTGAGCTTTGGTATATAGCAAGCTAAAGCAACAAAACATAAAAAAAGTCTTGCCCCCTGCTCGAAGGCCATGCAGTTCTAATGAGGAAGGTTTATGCCACAACCATGGTGTCGTTGGCCACATTATCGATCAAGTTGGTGTCAAACAGAAGAACAATGCCGTCCTGGGTGACCAGGGAGTAACACACTGAGGACACACTGGCGAGGGGTCCAGTGTTAGGAATCCGGGAGGAGGAGGTGTGGCTCCCAATGCTCACGGCGATTGGGTGGTCCACTCTTCAGAATGCTATGTATCCAATCACATGATGGCGTTCAGGCCCAGGGCTTTGAGACCGAAGTTTAGAGTTAAAATTGTGCTGAACACTGACCTATAGCCCACTTGCGGCATTCTCACATTCTCTTTTTTCCAGGGTTGTTATAGCCGTGACATCGACCTCAGAGAGCGAGACCACCTGGTCGTGCAGACCAGCAAGAGCGTCCCTGATTGGTTCACTGTTGCTTGCCCTGAAGTGAGCTTGTAATGTGTTGAGCTCATTGAGAGGGAGTCATCAGTTGGCTTTACCTTTGTAATCTTTTAGGCCACATATGTCATTGGTGAACACAGATTCAAGCTTGTGTCTGTGTACACAAATATTAAACATCGCCCATATAATAGATTGCCCCCGTCATTCGTTCATCGCTGTAACATGTTTTGCAACTTTTATTGGAGTTGGCGTTAACAGACATAGCACCTTAAAAGGAGACATTTTGTGTCCCTTACAGTTTCCTGTAAATCCCTTTTCCCTGTGGCAGCAGGGCCGAACCACTTTCCCATAATTATGAGAAGGAGACTGGGAAATAGGCAGGCAAATGATTTCCAGGTATTATTTTAATCAGGCTAGAGGCACAGTGAGAATCAGCCCTATCTGAAATGAAGTGGCAAGGGACTGTGGGAAAACAGGGAGTACACAAGGGGTGAGGGAACGCACCAGGGGTGTGATAATGACATCACACAGAATAAGCTCTTCCTTGCCTTTTCCTGTGTTAACACATACGATCAATGTATGCACACGCACACGGTAAATACATACGTCTCATCCGAAATAAATGGTTAACCACTGTTGTAATTACCATCAAAATGGAAATAAAGAATTGTTCCTGTTAAAATACAGTAGTAAACTGACATAAAAGTCCATTCTTCTCTGGTTGTCAGCTAGGGGCACCAGTAAAAACAATGGACATTGTGTGCTCTATGACAGTGACAAAGTCCTGTGATTCTATGAATGGTCTGGACCGGGAGATGAAACCCATGGGGCAGTGGGGTGTGTAGGCCAGGAGAGGATATGACCTACCTTTCTAGATCCATTGATGGTCATATGGTGACCACAGGTGCAACATGGTCAGTGTGTATCACTGTTATCACTGTTGCTCAGGTAGAGCATTGAGACATGACAACTACCATGGGGAAACAAAGAGGTGAAAACCTTGGCCATTCAATTATTAATGACATTTGAAATACTAAATACCTTTACGCTATCAACCAAGTTGACTCTATGAACTAAAACTACTTACCCAGAGGCTGTAGGCCCTCACCTCTCAAGCTCCTTTTATCAGCAACTACTGAGCAAGCAAAATGCAATGTCAAAGTATTGTCTCACGGTCAGATAGGAGCCATGTTGTCTGGAGAGGGTTCCATTCTCCTGTGGTAAACAGGAGGTGTGTACTGCAACATGGAATTGAACTCTTCAAATGCCACTCAGTGGAGAGTAAGAGAGGGAGTTGTGGTGGGAAATAAGAGTATATTTATTGGATGAGATCACAGGTCAATCCCAAAAAAAAATTGTATTTGTAAAAATGTGAAAGAAACAACAGTGCATATATAAACACAGTACTGTAATAAAAATAGTGACATCATCCATATCAAATGAACAAATGACATATAAGCACCCCCCTTTTAGGGTGCCCTAAGAATTCATAACTGATTATTTTTACACAGGTGTGTTTTTTGGCAGCATTAGTGCACGCACAAAGGAGCTGTTAATGTGTTGTCTTTGAATTTTGTGTCAGTTGTTGGTGTCTGACAACACGAGGACCAAATAATTGTCAATGCGGGTCAAGATTGCCATCAGAATAAATCAGATGGAGACAAAATGGAGACATATGCTTGCCAGATTTAAATGTTTACTAAATAAAGAAGACAGTGGTGAGACATACCTTTCAATCAGTCAAGTGTGGTATTGAGAATGCTATTATGGGCATGTATGGCTGTAACTGAAATTTGCTTTCTTGTAGTAATTGACGCAGCAGCAAAATGCATTCTCAAGTTTAAATAAAAAAGATTTCAGATCCAACCAAATACCTCTAAATCCTTTTAGGGCACTTCATCAACCAACAGACCAATGACCCAAAGCACAACACCACAGCTACCAAGTAGTTTTTCAGAGTCATAACGTTTAGTATTTTTTGTCACTTGTCAAATATTGACTGTCAATAAATCAGGTAATATATATCTTACTAAGCATGCCTGTGACATCCAAGACAAGACTGTTGGCAAAATGGCCCTGAAACAAGAAGGAACCAGTACAGACCTTGCAGAGCATCACGAGGGAAGAGTCGCTGTGCCTTGGGGTTGTCTATGGGTTGCAGACGTCTGTCAAACATTACAAAGGATGTGGAAACATTGACATGTTGATGAGTGTTGATGTTAATCTGTCCAAATACATTTGGTATACAAAAGTGAGAGGAATAAGTAGACAATATGTTTTAATTTGAAAAGGGTTAATATGGATGAAAGTAGCCTCAAATTAATAGTGCACAGGCGCAGAGGTGTTGGAAAATGTTCCTTTCATGCAAACAGAACAGAAAACAATAAAAGGTGGGACAGACTGCAAACCGACTGCAAACAGAAAAATCTAATTTATTTTATAAAACCCTTTTTATATCAGCAGTTGTCACCAAGTGCTTTCACTAAACAGCCGGCCTTGAAATCCAGAGCCCAAAGAAGTTTATTTAACTTAAAGAAGTAGAATAAAATAAATATAGGTTGTTGCCTGGACAGAAAATGTGATATTCAGTAAATCAATGTTTTGCTTCTTACTTGATCAAATAATACAGAACAAATATACAGACTTTAAGCATGTGTATTAGATTTACACTTTAGTTGGGGATTTTATTATCCTAACACAAAGAATTTGGGTCCCTGTCATATCCTGGATCTTTAACATTAATTGGAACAACACTACATTGCACAGATTTGGTTTACTTGTAATCACTTTAAAAAATACTCAATTTCTTTACTACTGGTTCTAAGTGCATACTCACTTTCAAAACCTTTATACTCACTTTCAAAACCTACTCACTTTCAAAAGCTGCATTACTATCCTTCCACTCGAAAGCACTATGGACAAGCTAATACTGTTGGGTCTTGTTCAGTAAGGGAACACAGGTAGAAGACAAGTTCTGTTATTGTTCAGAAGCATGATTCTCAACAGGGCCCCTTTAAAGGTTCAGTAATTGAGGGAATTTCACAAATTATACTTAGTTTGAAAAGTTCACCTAAATCCATTTCCATCTTCTCGACCTTCTGTTGATAAAGAGGGAATGCAAATTCAAGTGATTACATTTACATTGAATAACATAAGGATCAGCAACGGCTAATGATTGCCTGATGGAGACAGATAGCTACATTTAAGAAGCAAAACACAACCAGAGGAAATACAGCAAAAATGATAGCAGGACCAATACTTGACACTAATCAAATGAAAGACTGTCATTAAAACTACAAGTGTCAATTATAATTGGCTGATGTAAAACATTTTATTGTAAAGTGTTATTCTGAGCAATATTTTGTTGATGTGTTGATTTTCTTGCCCTTCATGGCCTTGTGTTTTGTTGATATGCATGTGTAGTATTGTTTTAATTGGCCAGAGCTGAGGCAGACATTAAGCACTTAGCATCCAACATTTAATTTGAATCTCTTTGCCTTCGCCTAGACACACCTGCGAGACAAAAATAGGAGCCAACATACACAGCTTCCAGCATAACACACAAAACAACCCCACTTTAATATTGTCCTCTTGCCATCATTCCCCCTCCCAAAATCCATGGTGCCATTGTAACGGTAAACTCCTGGCTTCACTCAGTAGACTGTTAGGAACAATATTGGCCAGTAGGAGCAGGGACTACCCAGTGGCTATCTGCTGCTCCACTTTGCTTTGGCATCCCAAAGTAGGACAGTCTTCATGAATCTATCATCTATCAACACTTGAATCTATCTACACAGTCCCTGTTTAACCCCAAATTAAGGGGGCTGAACTAATGTGATACTTCACAATTACTGGCACTCGAACCAGTAGTAAAGATGAGCAACAAAGGCTTTGAATAAATGTCATAGATCTGTGTATACCTTACACCAAAATCTGAAAGATATGTAACCTCTAAGGTCAAATTGTTAAAAGAAAAAAGTAATGTGCAAAATATCTAAATCACGAAACATTTTTTGCTATAAAACATGTGTTTCTTGATTATCAGCACCCCTGCATTTAGTACCTTTTGCACTCTTCCTTTGCCAAGATAACAGGGTCTTCTATATAATGTTAGACATTGCAAGGGATCTGAGACAATTAATGCAAAACCTCCCACTTTTAATTGTACATTTTTTATTGTAAATCCTTGGATTTACATTTCTCCAATCATTTAATTTCATGTTTTTCTTTGAACAATTTTTCCTCATATTACATAGGTTATATGTTGGTTGTATGATTCAGCAAAAAAATGACAGCTGATAGATAACAAATACTTTAAAAAATTAAATTATGTTTCCTGTCTGACCGTCCGATCGTCAATTAATAGCATAGTGGTTAGAGACGCGGGATGCCATGTGGCCGGTGGTTGTTTGATCATTGCCTCAGGCAGACCAAATGTGCATTAGGATTTGTACAGGACAGACAAAAACAAAGCTGGCTACAAGCTTGAATAGCTTTGTTACAGTAAAACTGTTTATGGTTATATTGCAACTATTTCTGGTGGATTTTTGAATTAAACATCTGTGCATGCTTTTTGGGGAAATATAAAGGAGGGGTTTCCATGACTCTCCTGTCTTTTTACTAGATGAAAAAGTCAGTTGTCCTCCCCTATGGATAGTTATTTTATCAATGTCATTCACAAATGAAAGAAAAACAAACACTGTTGTGCCATGAAATGAAATAGCTTTGGCAGTATAAACTTCATCTTCAGTCTAGCTAGCAATTTCTCAATTCTTATGACTATTCCAAGTAGAATCTAGATACTAGTAGGCCTATTGGCTAATATGCTGTTAAAATGGCAGTGGCAAAAGACAAACAGTTCATATATGCCATTTGTGGTGGAAGCAAACTTAATTAGAAACATTAGTCAGTTTAACACAATGCTTCATGGTGTCTAGCTAAATATTCAAACATGGTGTGATGTCAATGCGTGACAAAATTATCTAATGTAAAGACACAACTAAATGACAAGGTAGTATGTCCCAGTTGGTCCATACAGTAACCACTTTCTAATTTAACACATCGAATGTAGTGTATCAACCCTGTTATACCTGTTGTTGATTTAGATGTTAGCTAATGTCGGGAACTAGTTTTGATAACCGTGGAGTTTTGACTAATTGGTTTAACAATGCAATTAAACACACAGCCTGCACAAGTATTGTTTAGAAGCATAGTGGTTAAACACACAGCCTGTCTCTTACTAAAATAGAACTTCTCTTTTATTATCCTCAACATATGTGGGGATATAGAGGACTTTATGGTGGGGAAGTTGTTTTCTCAACTGAATCAGAAACATATTTCATGCTCCTGACAATGGCCAAAGTCCTTATCCTTCGCTCTGCAACATTTTCTTATCAAAGTAGTTTTGCAGAATGACACTTACAATCTTAATTTATTTGGCCTCAAATCAAAAAAGAGACTAAAACAGTGTATTGACCAACATCCATATACATATATATCAGAGCCAATCTTTAAAAGCAATGCTTAACTTAGTCCATTCCCAGCCCTGTTTTACATGGCATGGGGAAGCAGAGAGAGAGAGAGAGTGACAGCAAGCATAGGTCTATAGTTGGTCTAGGCAAGACACCATGTGTGACCTGTAATCTCCTTTTAGGGGTACAAGTCTCATGCCGTGGGCGTGCATTATAGTATGTTCTCATTTTCTTTGTCAGGTCTTTTCGATGTTTGGATACATTTTCTTATCACACACCCAGGGGTTGGAACCATCCATGGGAACACAGGCGGTGATCACACAGGGAAACCGGGGGGAGTGGGGGGGCAGCTCGGGGAAGTGGCAGAGGATGGCCAACACTACTTTGTATGTGAATACAGTTGAGGGATTGAGGCTAGGGAGGACGTGTGGACCATGGCCACAACCTGCAGCCCTTCATTGTACGGCCATGTGTTGCTGTTTCTTGGGGACAAATAGGGAGCGGTGTCTCTGAAGGATGTGCGACCTCCCTCAATGTTTTGAACCCTACATGGCCTTCACAGTGAAGGTGAGACTCCCTGCGTGCGCTGATTAAGGGCCAGGATGTGCGTGGACATCCTCAGATGTTTCAGGAACTCCTCATTAAAGGAGGTCATGTTGATGGTCACTAGGACTCAGTGACGGAATAAACAGAGGAGAGCTTCTTACCGAATCTTAGCAAACATGGGACTCATGTGTCATATGAATGGATGAGGTCAAGACAAAAGTAGAAAAGTTTGGAATAAAGTCACAGAGCAGATGTATACATTCAATCATAAGCATGTAGTACTACTATACATTATAATCAGAGTACCCTGACATCCAGCTGGTGAATTACGAAGTTAATATCAAATCTTCTCATGGAGGCTTAAAATCTGAAAGTTCCACCCAGTTAGGTGATATTTGGAGTCACTGATTGTTTTTCCAAATAGCTAAATTGCTGTAATTGGAGAGAGAGCTTAACCACATCTAAAAGGTACGCTTCAGTTAAAGGGTTACATCAAGGCTCTATTTGAATGTTATTTTCTCTCTCTCTCTCCGCCACCTTCTCATGTCTGACAAATCGTTTCCAGCTAATTTACGATGCTCAGAGTGTGGGAGAACAATACCCTTCGGACGTAACACACCATGAGCTCCATGACATATCCCACAGAGGAGAGAGGTGCTCTCAGGAAACACTTGCTGAGATAACAAGATAGTAAGGAAAGCAGGGCCGCTGAAAGGCCATGGAGCGCCCCACATAGAGGAAGAGGGAGAGGGGGTTGGGCTAGGAGGAAAGGAAGTGTTCCCGCTGAGGGGACAGAGAGGGGGGCTGTTTGTGATCGTGTGCTCAGCTGTATTGGCTATAAAGGGGCTATATGAGTGTCAGCGCAGTAAACCAATCATAAGGGCAGTCTGTCTGTCAGCCTGACACCACATTTCCTCATTTTTTCCACCTGTTTTTTTTTACCAGATGGGCAATTGACAACGAATTCTGATTCGCCGTGACAATCTGGCCGAAGGTGTAACAGTGGAAGATAACACAAACAGGTCAGCAAATTAATAAAAAATAAATGACCACAAAAAAAAGTGAGCTACTGATGAACCAAAACATAATGACCACTTACCGGTGAAGTGAATAACACTGATCAACAAGAGCACATGTCAAGGTCTGGGTAGATTGGATGGTAAGGGAACAGTCAGTTCTTGTAATCAAAGTTTTGGATGCAGGAGAAATGGGCTGGAGTAAAGACCTGAGGGACTATGACAGGGGCCAAATTGTTATGATCAGATGACTGGGTCCGAACGTCTCTGAAATGGCAAGGCTTGTGGGTTGCTCCTGGTAAGCAGTGGGGAGTACCTACTGACTGTGGTCCGAGGAGGGACAAACCACCAACCGTTGACAGGGTGTTGTGTGCCCAAGGCTCATTGATGCGCAAGGTTATTAAAAGGTTAACAAAGGTCATCCTGTCTGGTCCGAACCAACAGAAGCTCTACAGTGGCACAAATCACAGCAATTATTACACACAGATCTCTCCTATCCATTGGTCATTCTGATTTCCTTTATCCTCATGTGAGCAACTATAATCTGACACCTGTGCATAGTGCACCTGTAATCATAAAACATAATTTAACGTCATCAATTAAACCAAAGGAATTATTACACTAGCTCTATAAATGCAAACCATAAAATCACTGCAGATGGCTGAGAGTTGCGCAATATAGCTGATAAGTTGAGGCACAGAAATCAGGACTATCAGTCGGTCTGATTGACAAATTTGCTTGTTATTACGGAGCCTAAGTACAGGGAAGAGGCGGAAAATGGAAGCTGTCTTCGAGACCCTTGTGTTAACCTTCTAATGACAGAGGTGAGAGGTTGCGTGGGGTTTTGGAGATTGAGCAAAAACCCAGTAGTCACAGTGAAAAGACAGCCAAGGGCCGCGAAGAGAAGTTGTAGAGGCAGATTTTCAAACACGACCTCCTCGCCTTGTCTCTTTCCAAGCCTATTGAACAGCTAGTAGAGTGGAAAAGGAGAATCAGGGAAGTGCAGAACTCACTCAAGATAAAATAATGTGGTGGAAAAAGGAGTGGCAAGGGCAACCAATGGGGGCTTGGCCACTGGGAGCAGGGGCACAAACGTAAACAAGGAAATCACCTGATGTGAGTGGGGTCAGATAAAAGCAAAGTCGGCCACAGACAGGTGCTTCCTGAGTCTTTCCCTCTCAATCAGTTTAAACTCGCCCGTTGACTCTCGCTCTTTCACTGACTTTCTACTCATTCTCTGACCAACACTATGGTCGTTTTTTGTACCCCTCAGACACTCTCACCAGCCATTCCATGACGGAGCCAATCCTCCTTCGTGTGTGAGGGGACATCAGAATGTATCTCCTTGAGATCCATGACAAACAATAACCAACATCCACTTATTGTTCATGTCTCTTTCTGTCACTGATGCAAACCAGGGAGATGATGTTGAAAATATTTGGTAACTACGAAAAGTAGTGTGGAGATGGCTGAAAGGCAAGGGCTGGAAAATTCTGGGTTCCACAACCACAACCTAAGATAAGAGCAGATGGGCGGTGCCAGCTGGTCAACAGTGTGTGTATGTTGGTGTCTGCACTGACTGATAAAGAGCTAACTACCTGTGTGGTGACAGCGTTAGGTGGAAGCAAGAGATTTTGAAGCCATTGGTGTTTTTTCAGCTACTGTTAAACTGTCTGCCCTGACAGAAAGATCCTCCCACCTCGCCCTCTCTCTGTCCCCCTACCAAATTTTTTCTCCGCCTCTCTCTCTCCACATCCCCCTCTCGCTCTCTGCCCGGCTGGCCAGTCTGGGATTGTTTTGTGCTGTCCAGTGAGGAAGGAAGCCGGTGTGAGAAAGTGCCTGTTTTTTTGGGACTAACAGGAATTGGCCTCATCACAAGCGGTTCCTTTTTTTGCTGCTCAAACAATGCAGTGGCGTCACACCCCTCGACTGGACCTAGGCATTTCACATGGAAAAATGTTCCCAGAATTCCGCTCCCAGGCTCGGGTAAAGAGGGTGGGGGGTTTGGGGGTTGGGGGTGGGTAGTGGGTGTTGGTGGTGCAGGGGAGAGAGGGGAGAGAGTGACAAGAGCTGACCAATGGACACATGTTAGGGAATGCACTGTACTATGTTTATGAAAACACATTTGCTCCAAATGTCATTTTAAGTTGCCAATTATTTGTTTTTTAAATCCTAACATTTCATACACTGCATACTGTTATCAGTGTCTCAGTGAAGTTCATTGCACCCGACTGATTAAAATCCTAACAAAGCCATTACTACTAGTTAACATTATACTGTTGTTACTCATTTGTTTTACTGACTGTTTGATAGCTAAAACATGATCCATTTGAGCCTTCATATTCACACTGTATTCACAGGGAACTCGTAAGCAACTATCCGTGGCGTAACGATGATTGGGGAGGAGTACTGAACTCTAGATTTGTGGCCTGTCAGTTGTACAGTTCGCATGGGTGGACCTAGCTGTCGCACACGCCAGCTAGACTGACCTGATGAAAGTGAGTGGAAGTGGAACAGGCCATGTGCGACAGGCAGACCCACGCTCCTCTGGAATTACATAAGTAGCTCATTGCTCTGTGTTTGTAATTACCGTGAGAGGGGAGGCTCTGCTGTTCTCTCAGAGCCTTATCAGCTACAACATATCTTACAAAGTTTGGACTGCAGCAACACAACTCTTCCCGCCGCTTATGATTGTTTATTTTAACAAACACCCACAGGGCATCACAGTGCACCCTACTCTATTTGGAACAAACATTTTCACTACAAAGGTGGCATTAGGCTAATTAAGTATGCATTATGTGCTGAAATGGGTGGCTTTATGTTTATAACAGACTGGACAGATCTGAAACACAAATATGAAAAAAAAAATCAAATTTAATAATGGCAGTTGGTCTGGGCACATTAAAGACCGATATACTGTTTACTGACCTATTGTAAGAGAAATTATAGTCCTGTTTGAACAAGGAATACTATGACTTCCCAGGAGATATTCAGAATTTCACAATCTCTACAGATGCAAAATCCAGTAAGTGCAGACAGAGTCTATCAGTGCAGAGATGGCTTCCTCACAGGGTAAAACCCTCCCAGGCCAGCCTTAACTAACACAGTCCACCTCCTTTAGAGAGTTCAGGAAAAGGGAAGTTGAAATAAATAGAGCTGCTTCTCCTAGGTAAGATGAATACATGTCTGGTTATTGAAGGGGATAGGGGTTCAGTGTACAAGCTTGGCACTTACAGTATCTACGTCTTTCATCACCAGGCATAATAAATCACCCAGGGTGTATGAGAACATTTGGGCTGGCAGGAAGATGAATTAATGCAGTCCCATTTAATTAGAAAACATCAACAACGTTTCGATGGAAATCTAGCAGAGTACGAGCGTACCCTACCCACAAAGTTCATTTGTATGTGTGGTTCTGTGATGTCAAGCTTGGTGGGTAGACACATGGTGAAATGCAATTCAGACGCCAGAGGGATCATCTAAGAATAACACACTGTAGCCTTTAACCCACCAGCGAGGGAACTCTGGGCCAGGGTCTCCAGAGTGGGTCAAATGCATCACTCCTCCCATCACAGGGGCCCTTGGAAGAGCCATTCATCACCACAAAGCCTATCCCCCTCCATCCAACCCTCATCAGAGACAACTTAGCCTCAAACAGGCCTCATTACACCAACACCCTGGACTGCAGCTAACCCACAACTGTTCCACCGATGTCCCCTGGGATGTCCCATAGAGAACATTCATCAGGTAAGTCAGGCCACTTCTGCTGTTTTAAGGCAGAAACAGACAGTTTTGGATGTCTACCAAAAATTCTCACAGATTGAACATGTAACATATGTTGCCCCTGCATTTATGAGCATCACTGAGCATAATTGGGGAGCCAGAAAGACGGCCTACAGTCTTTTTACAAAGAGGCTACATTGACACGACAGTGAATGCCAATGTAGCAGTTTAGGCGACTTAGGTTACCTATTTGAAAGTGTTGTCATAGGCAGGCATGAGCATTATGGGATTACTAACACTTAATTCAGTTGTGTGTTTGTCATCTTTGCTATTTATCTACCAGTAGGAATCTGGGGCCTATTTACAAGTTTTATTTAGACAAACAATACTTGTTGTATGGCTATACTCTTTTAACAGTACAAACATGTGAACATCTAAATTGTTGACGGTCATGGAACAAAACCATGTACGGCAAGATGTTCGTTACAGTTCCCCCATATGGCTAACTTCAGTGTAAATACAATGTATCACTGGATGTGAATTTCAGACACATGGGCGATGACGTAGGAGGTCAAAGGATGCTTCCCGTTGTTGACTTTTGTAACTAGCTTTCTAATTCCAAAATTCTAATACATTGCTTTAGAAAATTGTAGTGATGTTTCTCCAGCACGTTGGCATGTTTTCTGATCTGCTGTCCTCAATGCAGCAGCTGACAGGAGGAGGAGTTGTGAAAACTCATGTTAATTAAGTAGCAGCTAGTCACCTTGCTCCTTATTGGTCAAACATATTCATCATTGTGTCTGCTGCACTGGAACATATTCAGATCACTGATATGTTGAATAACCAGTGATTCTGAAATGGTGTGTGCGTTGAATTTGGGATAGCTTAGTACCTGGATAGCTCCCTGCGATGCAAAAAAAGAAATCACAACCCAACCAGCCTGAAAACAATAAACAGACACTTTGGATTTTCATGAACAGAAGATGCATTTAGTAATTGATGTGACTACCGGTATGGGCACTTGTTGTTTAATTGAAATCCGAATTCTGTTATGAATGAAGGTGAATAAATAATAATATATAATGATCACTGGTGACCAGCATCAGGTTTGGATTATCTGTGCCAAAATAAATCTCACAGTGCATGAAAAATGAGGCTATTCATTCTTACATGGACAACATATCAAGGCCAAATGCCGGAGACAGAACTGACACAAAATAGTGTGTGTGCTAAACATTTTTTCATTTTTTTCAGATAGTATTTGATACACTTGATTAGACAAAATCATTGATTTTGGCATCAATGATTGTAGATGTATTCACTGATCACTTTTTTGATAACTTTTTTCAGTTACTTGTGATGAGTTGTGTACAGTAAGAGATTTGGCTATTGTGAAAACTGTACAATAAATTATGTCAGATTACCTTTATCACTTCAGAGAGTCATTTTGAAAAAAGAAACTACTTTGTTTGGTCTTACACTGTTAGGCCCCAACCCTAACTGATTGTAAAATGGCTGAACTCACCAAAAAACACAAAAAAACAAACAGTGGTTGAATCGATCAAACTGGGGTGAAAGATATTTACTAATCAAAACAAAATCAGTGGTTTGGAATGCAAGATTTAATGGGTTACAAGTGATCAGTTAGGAATTTTATACTAAGAATTTGATTTGAATTGATTAATGTACCAAGGCAACAAAAAAAACATAAGAAAAGAAAGAGTGTGGATGTCGCACCGGGCAGACTTGTCTGGTCGCACTCTGGTGACTCCTTGTGGTCGGCTGGGTGCCTGTGAGCCAGATTCTGCCTGTCGGCCAGGGAATGTCCATTCCCAAATACACATGTACTCGCAAATACATTCTGGTTGAGCGAATCGTTTAATAAGAAACAGAAAGGCTCATTGAGGACGCATCGCGTTATTCAGCTATTCTACACCTGCTGTAGAGTTGCAATAAGACAAAGCCACAATATTAAATTGAACATCATGAAATAGGGAAGGAAATGCGTTGGTTTTTAAAAAAAACGTTCTCCTTTCACATGCCACGGAACACATTGTGCTTTATTATAATTATTACAGCTCCAAATGGCTAAATGCCTCATGTGCAATTTTGTAAACATGACTCAGCATCTTAACCAACAGACTTGCTAATGTATGTCCACAGAGCAGTTAGTAACTTAATAGGCCAGTTCGTCTTCGTTCCAGTGATACCTAAATCCCAGGTAACCCAGGCATTTCTAAAAACCTCCAGTGATGAAAGAATGTTGTCAGAGCTGTTGTAGTGGTAGCAGAGTGCTAATATGATACTGTTTGGTCAACATTACACCAAGAGGGGTATTGAAAAGTTCCAAAACAGCGTTGGGCTGAGGCTCCCATTTCTTATATATCTGGTCTCAGAGCCGTACACATCTGCATGTGCTCTCAATTCATCTACATATGGGACGGCTATTGTTTAATGGTTACTCTAACAATGATGCAAACTACTAATAACATCACTGGGACAGTAACATAACAAATTGGTTGATTCAAGAGGGAAACTATTTATTTGTGTATTTCTGTGGCTGCAGTGTATCTCCACATGCTTCCTTAGAAGTAAACTGAGAAACACCTATTTGCTGATTCCATTATACTTCAACACATTAATGACAAAAAGGATCCTTCCGCTCACACACAGCTTAAAATTGTGACTGTAATAACAGCTGCCGGCCCAAAAGAGTTCATCAGTGAACGTATTAATGCACAGATACCAAAAAGTGAGGCTGCGCTGCATTCATACTGACTGGCAAATACTGCATTTGTTACAAAATACTGGTTTACATTTTGAGGCTAACTGATGGATTTATATATAACAAAAATTGTCAAAAATTGTTGTTATATAAATGTGAATAAAATCACTTTTTTCACATTTACAGCATTTACAGTATGTAAACATTGTAGCTATATATGCAAAGCTCCAGTTTTAGATGGAAAATAGCAAAAGAGTACCAAAGTTAGAAAAAACAGCACTGGGGTGACAGCAGGTGATTTGTGTTTGTATAGAGAAACATGGTTTGATGCCTTGGATCCATTGGCAGAGTACAACAAAAGCGCCATTGATTCTTTTGACAGATTGGAGTGTAGAGATCAAATGTACTGTTAAGTAGTGTTAAACTGTTGTGCCTTAACGGGGGGCAGACTTTTGGACTAAAATGGGCCATCTGTTAACACTGTAGCTAATTTCCCAATGCAATTAAGCAGTGTATTGATACTGTTAAAACAAAATACTATCTGCACATACTGGACATGTCACAGTACACCAACTGACACTGGCAATGAGCCCAAGGAGATGAACTAAAGGGCTTTATAACTGCCCTATGTAAAAAAAAAAATCTGATGCACCCCAATATGTAAATATGTGTGCATAGGTAAATGGAGGCACAGATTAACACAAATATAAATATGTGAGATACATTTTCATATACATATACACAGATCTGGAAAAAATTAAGAGACCACTCTTAATTTTTCGTAAATCTAGAAAAAAGCCCTTCATCAATGAGACGCAAAGAAGAACCAGATCGAAGTATGCAAGCTGTACATGCAATGTAGTCCAATGGTAGTGTGGTTATTGATAACAGGTGCAGTGCTCGGCCCAAAGATATTGAGCCATGTCCATGTTTACAGAAGTATAAAAAATGCAGGCACACAGCTAAAAGAAAAAAGGTTATCACCCTTAACAGGAAATGAAGGGTGTCTCCAAATATGATTTGGAGATATATTCGCATTGACAGAGGTGTATAATTTTTTTTCATCTCAAATACAAACTAATAAAAGATTTAAGAACAATGTGATAAGGCTTGGATACTGATATTTGTAATGTGATCACATGGGAGTTTCATTGATTAGTGATGCATTTTAATCACGTGACAAGATATTAAACACAGCACTTTCTGAACCATATGTACAGGATATAGAAGAAAGTCCAAAGAAAAAATGACATCAGGCAATTCATCATCAGTAGAATCAATTAGTGGCAGCTGTGCATAGAGCAAAAAACGTAATGCACTCTCATACCGTCTCATTTCTCTATGAAAATTTCATTAGTAATGGTTTCAGATCTAAGTTAAAGTACAGGTCATCAGTCAGAGTTGGTCAAAGGGTGGGCAGCTGAACAGAACAGTGTGACAAAGAAATATGATGTGCAATAAAAGGCTGTTGCTGCAGATGGAATTATGGACAGTCTGTCTCATTTCCAAAGCTGTGTTTACATAAAGCCTGCTATGAGAGAAGGGAATAGAATCAGGTTGGTTATTGTTTGCATTGGCCCAGTGTAAATAGCCCTAAGGTAGGGGATGAAATGTTATATTATTTTAGGCAAGATTTTGAATCTTAAAATGCAAAAATACACTAAAGCACAAGAAGGGTGATAAAATTGGATAAAGGTATGAGGAAATGGGTAAATATGAAGATTCTTTTAAAACACATTGTTGTAAAAGACTGGGCCCAGTTATCTGTCCATATTTTTGCCACATTGGATTAAACACATAAAATATACAATAGTTAAATTGATTTCAGCTTAATTTTTAATGCTGTCTTTTTTGTACTTAGAGCACAGCACATACTAAATGCTATAAACCCTGGCTGCTTAACGTGTACAACTATACAGTACATTTGGAAAGTATTCCAACACCTTCATTTTCTCCACCTAAAGCAATATTAGAACATAAGGAAAAATATTTTCTGGTCTGATGAGACCAAAATGTAACTATTTGGCCTGCATAACAAGCGCTATGTCTGATGAAAACAAGCTACAACATAAATCATCTGTGGGGAGACCTGGAGATCATAGTTCACCAATCCTCCCCATTCCAATCTGACCTAGCCTGAAAAGATCCACAAGGAAGAAGGGGAGAAACTGCCCAAATTCAAGTTTTAAAGCTGGTGAAGGCATAACAAAACTCATATATTTCAGTTTTGATTGCTTAATAAATTGGCACACATTTCTAAAATCGTGTTTTCACTTTCTTATTATGGGGTATGTATGCACATTTATGTGAAAAAGAATTAATTGGATGAAGTTTTATCTATCACACATCAAAATGTGGAGGATGTGAAGGGGTCTGAATACTTTTCAAAGGCACTGTATATTGCAATAGGATATCATGCGTACTGTGGTTTAAAAGTTAGTATAGCAGTTTGAGGTGACTTGGGTAAGACTTTTTAGCACCATACAGAAGCTCATCAATTTCCTAATGACAGAATCAACAGTCTTTTTACTGATAATCCACCCATGCGATCAAACATGGACATTTAGCTGAGCCCCAGTGCGACAACTGATCTCCTTAGATCCTGAGCCTCACTGCTACTCTACAGGTTGATTGGATACATTTCTACTCTAAACAGACCTGTCTTGACTCCAGTGACTCACAGGACTATTCCAGTGTGCCACAGTCAATGGTGGGAAAGGGCTCCAGTGCAGCGGGAGATGTGAGAGGTTTGGGCCTCTTACGGCTGTTCAGACTCAATGGACCATTGTCCCTGTGCTCAACAGAAGTGCCTTCGAAATAATAAGTCTGTCATGGCTATAAATTAAGTAATCACCGCAGGAGTGTTTTGCCATAAGACACCTTCATGTGGCCAGGGAACTGTTCCTAAATCGTATTCTGTCACTCAGCCGCTCTAATTCGGCTGGACAAGGGGTTCTGCTTAAATAAGTATTAAAGCCAACAATGCAGCTACCCAGCATGAGTCCATGTGATATTAAACTGTATTTGAGTGTTAAGTGATTTGTTGAAGTCCTACATTTACTTCACTGGGCTCACTTTAGTTTCCTTCACTCAACAACCATTTAATTGTAATAAGAACTAAAGTCGTTAAACAATTTGGGAGCATATGTGTATTTCGGTTAACAGCTTTTAAGTTAAACTAAGATACAGGGAGTCAACCTCGACTCCAATTAGTCTACCAGCAATCGCTGACTTCCAGTGATGGTCAGCTGGATAGTTTAGAAGCAGGTGGTTGTGGCCTACTATACCTTTATTTCATAGAATATGAAAAATGTGAACAGGGTAGGCTAATGTTCATAATTATAAGAGTAAATTACAAGATGCATAAATAGAAACAGTTAGTCTGATATAACGTATTAAATAACGTGCGTGTCTTAAATAACCTTCAAACCTTCAAAATGGGCATGAAGCAGTTTTGACGTCCGAAAAGTGGGAGCTTTCAAAGATGTATGATATTTCAGGCGCGCGGTTTTTGATTGAGGTCAGAAGCTCATTATCATATAGCTGTGGTCATCTCCATTCGCGCTTTCGCAATCTTTGCGTACTATGTAACAAGAACATCTAGAAAGTAGGAGGCACGAGACTGCTGAATCTTGGAGAAGGGCGTGGCTCATCATGACACCTCGAATTCGAGAAACAAGCTCAAAACTTGATGCACAGGTTATAACGGCAAAGGGATCTACATATAGAACTGTTTGTTATTTTGCCTTTTGGCGTCTGCGTCTGATCGAACTCGACTTTACCGCTTGAGCTTTTTTGTGGCTTTGTCTGGTGCGCAAGGGGCAGAAGATTGAGTATTCAACGACCAGTATGGACGAGTGTAATCTCCCTGCCTGTTTTAACACAATAAACAGACTGATCAGATTTGGGAAATCAAATTGCAAACATGTTGATGCAAAATGTATAATTATACAAAATATTAGCAAGATATTACACAAACAGGTTTCTGCAAATCCATCACACCAGTACCCGACGCAACTTACAACTGTATAGCCTACAGATTACCGATTTCGAGCGCTTCAAATGAATTTTTTGCGTTTTAAATACTCTAATCAAACGTATATTTTGACAATAGGGTCGGATAAGCGTATTTATGCTGAGATTATTATTTTATATTATTTTATATAATCTAGAATATATAAATACAATTCTTATTTCCTATATAAATCTGGAAGTAGCTATACATGTTAGGATATAGGACAGGTTGCTATAGCTAAAAGATGTATGTGAAAGCGCACCCGACGAAATAAACTACACATATCAAATGATTACTTCCTAAAAAGAGTTCGAAGTTGCAACATGAAAACTCCAACATTTCAAAAAATTCTGTTGGATATTTTAGCACTATGGTGGTTGGTGGCGTTTCACTTTACCCGATGTTGTTCCTGTTGATTTATTTTATTGTTATAGTCACCGGATGCTGTCGTCCTGTGTAGGACCGCACACTTCTAGTCCAGATGTAAATGATAGTGGAACTTGTGAATGGATAACTTGTCAAATCTCTGCTAACTTTGAAAAGATTTTGTAGGATGTATGTCTAGGAAAAGATGCACGGATCATGAAAAGAGGCAGAACGCGCGCCGTGCAGCTACAATTATTAGGAGTAATGATGATCACCTACAGAGAGCATATCAGTCTTGGATTTAAAATTAAATTCCTAATTTCTGTATGCCTTTCTACAATTCATTATCTCTCGAGTAGACCCAGAATCGAGCCACATTAATTGGATTTAATTAAACAGCGGCTATGTGAACCTCTACATCAATACAACTCAATAAATGGAAAACATGTAGTTTATAACTACAAACTTTGCTTTAATTCTTTGGGACGGGGGGGTATTGTTTGCCCAACCGGAACTGAATGTCAATAATGTATTGTGTCATACTGAAGTCACCTTTATTGTAAGTATAGAAGTGGTTTCGGAACACTACAACTATACAGATGCTATCACAGATAATTCAGAAAATCTGAAAATGTATTGTTATATATAACCAATCGCAAATCACACAATAATTGTATTGTTTGTTGTTCCAAACACACAGCTCACAATGTCTGCTGATAAGGGACAAGAGGAACCATAATAAAAAATAATTATTTTTTAATCAATAATAGAAGTGGTAAAAATTAATTCAAAAGATAACGCAGAACAAGCAATACATTACATTTGCTTGAGATTTGGTCAACAAACAGACATATTGCGCAAAAATTGCGTTAATTTTTATCTATTCTGATTTAAAATATGATTTATGTGAGTTTAAATGTATATGTAATTGTGATAAGGGACCAATTACCTCTGTCATAACACAAAAAAAATTGTCATAAAATGACTGTTATTCATTCATATATTCTTAATGACTAATATAATTGTGTAAATTGTATTTATTTATCAATAATTTCTCATTGTTAGAAAAATGCAAACCCAAAACATATCAACAGATGCCGAATTGATGATAGAATCGTTGACTGAGACAACAGCACAACTATAAAATTGAATATGAGGATTGGTAGCCATTGGCGTGGATGGAAAGGGGGCGGTGTTCATTGATTGACAGTATTCATAATGAGAAGGCTACCCAAAGCAGTCTATATAAGGTGACCGAGCGGTAACGCTCCTTTCATTAAGAAACAGTTTGCATTGTGACTGATGTACGGCCACATTTTCACAACAATATTGGCGCCATCAGAAGCGTGTTTCTCTGTAAGCAAAGGGCAAGAGTTGCATCAACACAACGCAAAGAGAGAACACTTTTTCAGCAGGATCACGATGGAAGGTCAACGTAAAGATAGAAGGATGACTAACCTCTGGATATTGACGTTACTGTTATGCGTTTAACTTGCATCTTACTGTCTGGATAACACGGTTTCTCAACTTCTGCGCGTTTTGGATTGCCGAGCTGGGTCTCGTCCAAAAGGGTTTTGAAGAAGGATTTATTTATTTCCCTTTTCCCAATTTCCTATTTCATCACCATTATCACAAATTGGAATAGGAGCTCTTTGGGGAGAACAGGTTTTTTTCAAAGGATACGAATCGCTATCGGTGGAAAAGAATGGCAACTTGGTTTACGTTTATCATCGCAATTATTATCACGTTTTTTACGCAGGTAATTTAACAGTTTACCACTTTTTGGAATCGTTCATCCCTGGATGTCGACAACGCGTAGTATAATAATTCTAATTCTAATGGCATAGGTCTATATGATATGTTTCTAATAATGCGGAATATACATTCTTTCGAGTCATTATTGTTACGCATGTATTAATTGACTCTCCTCCTGTAGGTTCTGGGATCTGGTGTATTCGAGCTTGATCTTCATCAGTTTCAAAATAACAAAGGTTTGCTGGCAAACGGCATAGCTTGCAGTCCAACCTGTATGACATTTTTCCGAGTTTGCTTAAAGAATTTCCAGACCGTAGTGTCACCTGGGGACTGCTACTTCGGCAGTTTTGAAACACCTGTACTAGGCGTTAACTCGTTCAGCATAATGGAGGACGGCAAGTTCACCAAACCGATTCGTCTGCCTCTCACCCACTTTGCATGGCCGGTAAGACGCATTGCCAGTGTCTATAATCTTACATATTAAGTGTTTGATCTGCACTACCTGCGTGCTTATGAAATGACGGATGGGGAAGAGCAAAATCCATAAACATTAATCAAACGACTGCACTAAGTGCATGATATTATTGTATTTATGTTATTAGTCTTGTGTAAAAATAATGAATGTTACCAAAAACAAGTTAGCCATGGTAGACTAATAGTGTGTTCCATCTGTCATTTTAGGGTTCGTTTTCTCTGATAGTTGAAGCGTGGCATTCTCCTTCTGCGGATCTACCTGACGGTGAGTGGCACTCTAAGATACTTGGCTAACGCTAGAGGGAGACTTGGCTAAGTTGTAGATCTAATGCAAATTCTGCGTAACATGCACTAGAATGAAATCATAATGCAAAGTATGAATCGAATGAATGCAATAATTTTCAGATACATAAATCGAGTAAATGTGAACGTGTGGAAGTTCATGTGTCAGGATGACTTACGTGCAACAGAGCACTTCTTTCATCCTCTGTCTCCAACACAATCGCACTTCCTCTGATTTATTTTAAGCGTGGGAAAGTGTGCCTTTCTTTAGTGAGAATTTCTAAACCTTGCCAAAAGCCTCTGACTGCCTTTCCTGCATTTTACACCTTTTGCTGTTCCGCCCTTTGGAAGGGGAATAAGGGGTTGAAAACGGTTTGCTGACATAAAGAGCGGATTCTAATCACAGTGCACTTAAACCACGCTAAGGTTTGTAAAAAATCTATAACCTGAGGCCACACTGTTTTGACGCATGTGTTCTGTTCTCAAACCCCCACAGAAAAAAACGATCACCCCTTATTGATCAGTTATTTTGCCATCCAAAGAAAGTTGGATGTGGGGGAAGAGTGGACTCTGGATGTGCAGAGTGGGAGACAGACGGAGTTAAGGTACTCATACCGGTTCATCTGCAATGAAAATTACTACGGAGACAGTTGTTCCAAAATATGCACGCCAAGAGACGACCGTTTCGGCCACTACACATGCAACCCTGACGGGCAGATATCATGTCTTCTGGGCTGGAAAGGAAAATACTGCGAAGAACGTAAGCAATCCAAATTAAATGTTATTTTGAAGAAGACCTTTTGACATTTTAGTATGATGTTATTACTCAACGTAGTTACATAATGGAGCATAATGTGTCGTGTTGCTGCTCTGCAAAAGCTGGGATTCTCTTTTTGAGGTGACAAGGATAACCAAAATTTGAGCCGTGCGCTTCACCTCTCAAACCAACCACATTCACCCCAATGTTTCTCACTATTTTGGCCTTCGGGCGCTTGTGGGTAGCATAATCCTGGTTAGCGTTATGGGAAAGCAGCACGCGCCGGGTTAATCGCGGCATTATTATCCGCCACGCGCCACTAAATTGCAAGCTCTATTGTTGAGCGAGAGGGCAGCAGCTGCAAAAAGGGTTCGAACTGACTACGAACAACAATGGGGCAGCTGTCCGCTTTTGAGAGCAAGCATCTGCTCAGGCCTAACCAGCCGTTAAACACTAGTCTTGTAACCATGCAAAATCAATGTCACATACAAAACACAACACAGAGGCAGCAAATTAAGGCTTCTTTTGAGGTAGACAAGTAACAGCTTTGATGATCCAACCGCGGGAAGGTGATTCATAATCCAAGCCCGAAAGAATACTCTTTATTGTTAATACATTGACAAAAAATGAGTTAATATTTCAATTTCATCCGCAGCAATTTGTCTTGATGGGTGCAGCAAAAAGAATGGAAACTGCTCAAGGCCAGGAGAGTGTGTGTAAGTATACAATTTTTATTCTTGTGTGTTTTGTGTGCTTTTAAGCATGCAGTACATCTTGTACATCTTTGTGTTTGCATGCATGCATGCTTGCCTGCATGTGTATACACCTGCATGTGTATATTTTACACAGAGCTAAATGTTGCTGGGTTGGTGTTTTTTTCTGTGACAGATGCAGAGAGGGCTGGCAAGGCACATTCTGTAATGAGTGTAAGAGACATCCATTCTGCAAACATGGCACCTGTCAGCAGCCCTGGCAGTGCACCTGCAAAGAGGGCTGGGGAGGCCTGCTCTGTGACCAAGGTAGTGTCTCAGAGTACTCTGGCTCCTATTGTGAATCAATACAGAATTCTGCCATTCAAAAGCCAATAGGGGGAAGGACATCCTTCATGACAATAAAATGTGACATGTGCCTAAGATATTGCAAGAGCATCAGTATACCTGATCATGTTAAAAGAAAATAGTCAGAGAATGTTTTTTTAAACGAACATATATCCGTAGATCTGAACTATTGTACACATCACAAGCCGTGTCGTAACGGGGCCACCTGTATGAACACGGGCCAGGGGAGCTACACCTGTACCTGCCAGCCAGGATTCACTGGGGACAAGTGTGACAGGGAGGTCAAGGAGTGCGACAGCCAGCCCTGTCGGAACGGAGGCCAGTGCTTGGTAAGTCTGGGAAGCCTATCCGTTTCCCACAACACAAAGCACACAGTCTTTCCTGTTTTTGTTTTTCTTCTATCTGTCCACATCTCTGGGGCAGTATGGAAGAATGCAACAGACCTTTAGCCAGAACACTGACCCAGTTCACAGACTCTCCTGTAAACGAGTGTAATTCAAAATAGGGCAAAGGGTGAATGAGATTGATGAAATAGTAATGTGGAGTGGCAAGGGCATGAAAATGAGAGGCACGACAAAAAACCTGCAGTGATATTTGCTGGGATTATTTCCTGTGACAGAAGGCTGTGATAACCTTTCTCTCTGTGACCAACAGGACCTTGAGAATGGCTATAGGTGTGCATGCCTTCAGGGGTTTGAGGGGACGCAATGCGAGCACAGAATGCTGACTTGTACAGATTCACCCTGCTTCCACGGGAAGTGCAAAGAAAGGGACAACGGGCGAAGTTACATGTGCGAGTGCCCAGGGGGCTTCACTGGGCTCAACTGTGAGAAGAAAGTGGACAAATGTACCTCCCTGCCTTGTACAAATGGTATGTGGTAGATTCCACTCTATGAACAACCATTATCAGGATGAATGTGTTCATTGACTTTAAGTAATTTTCTGCACTGTCAGCACAGACCAAATGAATCAATTTGGAATGTTTTCTCTTGAGGCATAAAGTCAATACGATATGTACTGTTTGATAACTCTTTGGTCGTTTGCTCGGCCCTGTTCAGGTGGACGTTGTGTTATCCACGGCACCACACGCTGGTGCAACTGCCTCTCGGGATTTGCCGGGCTGCACTGCCAGATCAACATCAACGAGTGCGCTACCAACCCCTGCGCCAACGGAGCAACCTGCATGGACCGCCTCAACGACTACAGTTGTATTTGCCCCTTGGGTTACACTGGTCGCAAGTGTGACAAGTCTACAGACAGCTGTCCCTCCAAACCCTGCCTGAACGGTGGGACCTGCACCGAAGGGGCCAATGGCCAGCCCGCTGCTTGCACCTGCCCAATTCACTTCAGTGGGCCCCTGTGCCAGTACAAAGTGCCTTTACTGCCCCCCAGCCCAAGCCCTGTCAGAGAGCCCCAGGATGAGCTTCACTGGGCAGCCATCTGTCTGGGTGTGGGCCTGGTTGTGCTCCTGGTGCTGATCTGCATGGTGGCCTTCATCCTGCACCACATCCAGCAGCAGAGGAAGAGGAAGAATGACTCAGAAACAATGAACAACCTGTCAGAGTTCCAGAAGGAGAACCTCATATCTGACCTGCAGCCAAAAAACACCAATAAAAAGGTAGACCTGGACCTTGAGGTGGTTTATCCCAAGGAGAAGTCACAAAACCACAAACACGTCAACTACCACTTGGACTATAAAACCTCCAAAGAGTACAAGGATGCGCCATCAGAAGATGACAGTAATGAAAATACGAAAGAAGCGAAAATGCCATTGAGTAGAAAGTACAGGTAATTTGAATATTTCTTATTCTCCAGTTTTCAGAATATGACTGCTATTTGGATGTCCTAACTTGTTTTAATTTCCTTTTCACCAAAAGGCCAGAGTGTAGGATATCAACGATATGTTCTCCAAGAGATTCAATGTACCAGTCTGTGTTTGTGATAGCAGAAGAGAAAAATGAATGTGTCATAGCAACTGAGGTAAGCTTTTATTTTCAGTTTCCTTTAAACATGTTCTTGCACCTCTTGACACCATATATTTAACAGCCATTAGTCAGCAAAGCAAATGTTCATCATAGTCTCCCTAGCTTTGTGTCGATGAAAAACCTTGTTTCTTTTGGTTCTTCCCTAGGTATAATATATGGAGGGTATCAGACATTCTCAAGAATGGATATCTTCTGGACTGTTTACAGGTGTAGAAGTAGACTGGGATTTATTTAACTGCGATTTGCTGCTCTTGAAAACTTGATAACTGGACAGAGCCTTAGTGCTCTATGAATGCAATAGGACTTAAACTACAGACCTTTGTTAGAATGTAAGGACTGAAAAAGACTGTGAGATAATACACAACTTGGATGTTTGGACGTTTCACCCTCAGCGTGTAGTGACAGATTCAGCCCCTTGACAGGTCCCAGCATATCCATGGGAAACAGGCCTATGTGTTCATGCCAGCATTCCCACCAGCAGCAGGAGGTGGCGAGGTGTCTCGAGATACTCCACCTTATTGTGATAATCAGCAACCAACCAATCAACTTACAGCCAACATGCCTGTGGAAGGAGCCAGCTCCTTCCATTTACCGTGGTCAAGTGCTATGCAAAAAGGGAGACTTTGTTTAGTAAACTTTCAAGTTGAAGAAATACTGGAAACGGTTCATTTTATGACAATATTTTAGGCCTAGGTCTATGTCAACTTTGTAAATTTACTTTACATTTATTTTATTTTTTACTTTGATTAAGAATGTATGCATCCCGAATCACAGAGCCTTAAGTATGGGTTAAAGATCTTAGTGCCCAGCTTCGTCTTGTATCCTTTGCACAGATAAATGAAGGGAAAATATTTTTAAGAGAAAACAACTGATGCAATGAAATTATATTGTGCCAGGGGAATTCAAGAAGAAGCAATATTTACTTTTTATTATGCAACATTGTCCATTAATTAAGACAAAGAAAACACAGGTGACTATCGTACCAAGGACGCCTATAATTAGAATTGACATTACTGAACCCGTAATGTTATTTTTAAAATCACTAGTTAGTTAAATATTATGAAGCACTGGTCTTTCTATGTTTTATAAGATTGTTTTGTATATAATGTATTTATACATTTTAAAGTCGGTGTACAACTGCTTTTAATTTGATGCCCAAAAAATTGAATTTATTTTGTGTGTGTGACTGTTGTTTTTTAAACCATGAAAACATATTTGGTACACTGTTGTTTGTTGGTTTCACGTTGAGTAGAGTTGGTCAACTATTGCTAAACATTTGCCTAGAATGATGTACATCGCCTGGAATGGAAATAACTTAATTGTCTAGATAATGTCGGACCTTGTAGCAGTTCAAATAATCCCATGTGTAGGTGAAAGGCATGGGGTTCATTGTGATGTGGAATCAATGTGATCACAGTCATTCCGTGGACGGTATTGTATGTGACAGCAATGTGAGAAATATGGAAAAAAGTTATATATTAAAATTGTAATGGTAATGTACAATAGACAGACTGACCGATACTTTCACAGAGAACATCAATCTCATCCTTATCCCACTACTTGTCAAGCATTCAAGTCAAATCTCATGCTGTTAGTTTGGACGTCCATGAAGGAGGAACAATTGAAAAATATGCTACTTTACCAAACCAGGCAGATGCATTGGAGTTTGACTATACACCACTGGGAAGATCAGCATATGCCCCCTCTCTAAGTGAGTGTGAAGGCAGCATATAGGGCCTCACTAGTCCAGTGCCATGTTACCAGCTGTCTTGAAAAAATGCTATAGCCAAGACAACACCCTGGCCGTCCAAAACTCCAAAGATATCTATCACACACTTGCTGTGCCACACACAAAAACACACAAATGAAATGACGGACATCTAAAATGAGAGAAATTACTTTAACCTATCTCCACTGAGGAAAGATTTGAGCATCTATATCTTGTAGTATATTGATTAGTTTGATTAATTTATCTCCTCAACCCTAACACCCATAACCTTTTCAGACATTTAAGACAAAGCCATGTATTTCATTGTGTTATAATCAAAGCATCCTGTTTGTGGCCCAGTGACATCATTTCCCGCTTCCCGTCAGATTGCAAATTCACAGGACACTGACAAACAACTTTTGTCACGTATCTGTTACAGAAAGATTATATGTTGATAAAATATATATATTCTTATTCCTAACGTTCCAAACATCATGATAATTTTCTTTGTATTTTTCATGTACAAGATGTTTGATTATAGACATTATTAGATAATCACAAACATATGAGCATATGGAGAACAAACATAGCCAACATGATAATTCAGCAAATCAGCTTGCACAGGTGTATAGACCAGCTTTTAGACCAGCTTCAAAGGTGTTAGAGTGTTGGATTTAAGAATACAAAAAATCATTTTCTCAGAACATTTCTGCGGATGATGAAAATGAATAAAATAATGATGGACTGCTCTGCCACACTGACAAAGATAATTTAATCTAAATGAATCCTTGTCATTTGTTTGAAAACAATGCACTAACAATCATTTGCAAGTCAACAATGAAGAAATGGCATCTGGTTATAGTAAATGAAGGAGCCTAACTGCTGTGCTTCAGCCAGAAGTTTGCCTTCTTCATTGTAATGTTTTTAATTAACACTTGGGGGCAGTAAATATTACATAGAAGTACAAATTACTCAGACTGAATGTATACACACTAATTCATCCTTAAAATACTTCCAACATTTTCTGCAAAAAATGAGAACTGGATGATGATATGCGTCGACAATTACGTCATAACCGTTTCATCAAATCATAATGGCATCTGCAAGGCATGTGAAGGGAGTATTCAATATTATAAACATTTATTCACAAACTATAGTAAATGGATTACCACTATTAGACTGGGTTGTCCATACCACAGCAGGACCAAAACATCATTGTCCTAGCCAGAGGTCAATGAGGGATGAAGGTAAATCGTCTACTTATTCATTGACCAGGTATGATATAAGCTTACAAGGGGCCAGAGATGCACCTAAGAGGAGAACAGACGTTTAATGGGCTTTGCAACGCTTGGATCTTGTTTTGCAAGCTAATACTTCTATTTATAGACCATCCCATTAGCTACTGCTGCAGTACCACACTGTATGGCACTTGAGGACATAATAGGATCTTCTCTTTCGCACAGGGTTCAAAATAAACAGGATTGCTACTTTCTTTACTTTCCTGATTGTGGAGAGCAACAAAGCAAACATATTTACAGTCCAGAATTTTACAGACATAGAACTATTTAGTATTATGTTTTATTATGCGATTAGCCTATACCTAGGCAGTGACTGGTCTTCCTTTTCCAAACAGAAATGTATTAATTAATGGTTCAATACATATCTATCTTTATACAAAATATAGTATATTAAATGTCTGTATATATCTAACGTGGTCATATTGTAATATTAAAATGTGTTTTCATAGGTTCACATTTCATTCGAAGGTACAATTGGATTCCTGAGCATGGTTTGCCCCCAGAGGGTTCTGATTGGTCGGCTTGTCGGTTCAGTCCTGTCATATCATTGGGCAGCATCTTTGTATTATGGTGTCACAACACAACAGATACACGTGTTTGTGCACCAAGGGCAGGCTATACTGTTCTACTACTGTGCATTGTCGTATATACCCAACCACCGTGATTGTCCAATGTTGGATGTTGCACAGTAAGAGTAAGGCCTTTGTGCATCAGATCTTAAACACGTTATTCTGGGTAGGCTATAACCGTATTACGCATCAGCAAGACTTCGAAACACCTTGGAAAAACATTGATGGCGATGTATTTATAGGAAATGCTACTGCAGTCTCATGGTTCGGAATGCGTGTACAGAGAACCGCCGGTAATATCGCAGAACAGCTGTTTCTTCACATGAGAAAATAAGATTATCTTACATCAAAACCAAACCGTAATGAAGATCCAAGACTTGACTACATCAGAAAAACCCAGCCTGTGGATATTCGGTTATGGCTCGTTAGTCTGGAAACCAGACTTCAAATACACGAGAAGTAAAGTCGGCTATATCGAAGGATATTGTAGACGCTTCTGGCATGGTGATATTTTTCATCGAGGAGACAAAGACATGGTAGGTATTTAGCTTCACAGGCACAATACTAAGTCAGATCAAACTGTCCACATTAAGATGTGGAAATTCTAATAAAAAAATAACATAAGTTTGCTTTGTGATGCTGAATAATTGGATATGGAAATAACAAAATGCCTAAAGGTCGGACACATCCGAAAATCAATATCCTTGATAGCCTCACAAATGTTGGCTTCTGTACAGCCTGAGTATGAGTGAAATGGATAAACAATGTGTGCAGGCATTATTTTGCTGTCTTTCTCTCTGTCCTCCCGACGGCCCTGATCACAGCCAGGCAGAGTGGTAACTTTGGTGGAAGATCATGATGTAAGTGACCTTGCTTCAAAACTCCTCAGGACAAACCTGTTGGTCACATTTGTTTTGATCATGCCTACCAGAGATAACATTGTGTCCTGTAAGTTAGAAAATCAAATGATACCGGTGTTGTCACGTGAACGAAAAGAACTGTTGACTGATGTTGACATTAAATTAATCACATCTCACTGCAGGCTTGCACCTGGGGTGTGGCCTACGAAGTCACCGGCTCCCTGGTTGACGAGTCCCTGCGGTGCTTGAATGTGAGAGAGGCTGTGCTGGGGGGCTACGTCACTAAGATGGTGGAGTTCACTCCTAAACAGAAGTGCCAAGGGTCTCTGCTAGCCCTGGTCTACATTGCCACATCTGACAACCCCATATACCTTGGACCCGCCACTCCCACGGAGATAGCTGCTCAGATTGCCGTCTGCAGAGGCAACACGGGTCACAACGCGGAGTACCTCTTCCGCCTTGCTGAGTTCATGAGGTTGTATTGTCCTGAGGTTGAGGACGACCATCTCTTCTCCATAGAGGCAGCCGCCCTGGCCCTGGTCATCTGAATGAACAGGGCCAGGGACATTCACATCAGACCAACAATATGACGGTTGCTAATGTGAACAGTGTGAAGACAATGTGGAGACAGTCCAAGTCACTCTGCCTCATAAAAAGGGTCAGCATGTTTTGATCACTGTTTGTTATTGTCAAGGACTTCACATGTAGGGTATGTTTCTTTACATGGTGGGTAAAGGGATTTTTGACTGTATTCATATTTCAACAATGAAACATGGTTCACATGGTTGTTGTGCAATAATCTGGACAGTTTTCACATTCATCTTGAATTGGTTTTCAAAAAGAACTATTTATACACAGCTCAGCTTTGTATATCAGCAATGAAAAGCATTGACTGTACAGTTTGATTTCCTATCAAACCAGAAGTTATTCTTACAGTAAGTACTCTTGGTTTTAACAGTTACTTGTCATAAAGTATTTAATACTTTATACTTATCCTGCATGCAAATATGATTATTGCATTGATAAATGTACTGTTCATACTATATTTACCTTTGTTATAAAAGGAAAAGGGATTTCTTATGATTTTGATTTCTAATCAACTGAAATAAATAACACTGAACTTAAATTCAGATGCCCTGGTTCTTCCCAATACAGTAATAGTATACTGTATGAGTAATACTGTATTCTTTGGTCACGTGATATTCTAATTGTAAAAGTTTCTGCTTATTATGATAATCTGTTCCAACTATGTAAATCCTGAACAGAATAGAAAGTAAATCGCTTGAGGTTTGATTTTTTTTCTCAATTAACACAAGGCATCGTAATGCCCAAATGTTTATGAATTCCTCAAGATTATTTGTATTTTTTTGTGCCAAACCCTGTAAACCCATGCACACTCACATGGCCATATGCTTCTATACACTCAGTGGTTGTCAGATAAGATGGTCATTGGCAATGGGTAGAAACATGAGATAGTATTGTATACTTAAATCATTCCAGGAAATTGTACAGTTGCTATCTAACAGGTCTACTAGTGCCTTTGGACTTTATTCAATCAGACCCTGCAATGCACAGCAAAATCAACGTGCCACTAAACTGGGTAAAGGCCTGTTTTTCTCAGTTTGAAAGGATTAGTATTTTCAGTGACAGCACATTCTGGCAAGTCTCAGCTTAGATCACTACAGTAATTCTTGTTATCTGAACTGCTAAACTGACAAGCAATCTCAGGGTTACATAACAGGTTCATCAAGTAAGGTGTTGCACTTTATGTGCATTGCTCATCCTGTCCTGTAACTTAAGCACCTTAAGTCAGCAACCTGGTGTCCTTGTAGAACATAACAAAGCAACACTCTTAAAGCAACGTGATGGCATTTCTAAAAGCAACCACAAGGCATTGCTGCCACAGTTTGGCCCACAGCGGAAAGATGTGACTAAGGAAAACACTTCAGAACAGCACTCCGGATGCAAGTACTAACATTGAAATCAACATGCCACATGAAGCTGCATCACTTGTGGACAACAGGCATACACAACTACAAGGTAAACTCACGAAGCATTTGTAGCCAATATACTGCAAAAATGTCCGTGTGAAGAATAGAAAACAGAACAGATGACCAGAATACCACATCACAGGCTTTGGCATGAATATAAATTGGAGCACAGCATAACTATTACCAAAACAGATGAAATAAATGCACTAGTGGTAGGTCAGTAGACACCAGGATGCTATACTAATACACACCATGATGACCTGTCAATCAGGACATTCTGTTCCTGGCAGAGCCACTGCGCACGCACGCACACACACACACACACACACACACACACACACACACACACACACACACACACACACACACACACACGAGAAGTACTGTGTGTTGAGAGTGAGACTCAGAGGGGTTCCCTTTCCCTACATGTGGCGTTGTATCACGTTGCAGGAACATGTGCACAGTCAACAGAAAGAGGTCTCTGCCGTACATCAACATGCATGTTTTATGGGCTAGACTCATTTCCAAGAAAGCCCTCTGACTGGGTGAAAGGTTATAATAATAATAACGGGTTCAGTTAGGAAAGGCAAAAATAGGTCAAATAGTATAAAAGGAAGTATATGTCTGTATGAAGAATTGAACAAACGTAACTCTGTCAGCTCCAACGTCTTACTGTACAGCTATTGTGACTGGACCCCTCTGCGTGCCATTTGGCCAACACACTCAAAACAGAGGCAAACAACGTATTCATACCAGAGTTTGAAATCAGTAATAATGCCCTGCTATCAAATATCTTGGAAAACAAAAAATTTGAAAACCATTTGGGATCCATTTCAACTAAGTGCAAAATGTAGGTTAATTGACTCATTCATCCAAACCAGAGTCACTGGCTGTTTTGAAAATATACGCTGTCGACAAAACATTGCAAATGGAGTTGATGTTCTAACCAGTGTAAGACCTATTGGAAATTATATGATGTGTGGTTGAAATCCTAAATACCTATTGGCTGAAAGCCATGGTATATTAGCAATAAACACCTCCCCATTGTAATGTGTCCTGAGTAACCTACTCTTATACTCCAATTCATGTGTACAAAAATGTAAGCCATTACTTTTAGCCTACTGTTATGTATATGCTTTGTGTACATTCACATGGACAATAAACATGAACACAGCCCATGTTGGATTACTGATTAATCATTAGATAATGGCCAGTTGGTTCTCCAGAATTGAGTGTGCTGTCAAGCTAACAGCTCTTAAAAGAGCTGATAATAAGAGCTAACTAATCAATATAACTCTCACAAAACCTCTGTGAGGATCACTCCGACAGTACAGGAGTGAAAATATGACCCATGGGTCACTCAATTAGAGCCTACGGATCAAGCTCAGGCTATTGTATCATCTCTAACCATCTCCATTACATAACCACATGGCCAGAACACTGTAAGTGGTCATTTAAGACAAAGTAAAAATCTAATCCAATAAAATAAACATTCATTAATTGAATTGGTTAAAAAATAGAGACAAACATTTTTGCTCTGAAATGCTCTATTTTGTCTTTAGTTGTTTTGCCTCTCACAGTCAGTGACTCATGTGTCTCCTTTCATGCTAATCTGACATAGAAAATATGTCATAGTCATTGTGCCCTGACCAGCATGTTCATTGATTACATAAGTAAACAATGCTCAGGAGAAAAATGTAGTGAGGTCACACATGGTCATTGTAATATCAGTCTGTTGTGTTTGTGGTCTCTCAACAAGAATAGAAGGCTCACTTTAGTGACATTGTTCCTTGATAATTGTCCACTTACCCTACACCTGCATGCTAATGTGTACTCTTGCTGAACCCTGACCCTTGATCTTGTTTGGTCAGCAGGAGGTTGAAGGTCAACCTGAGAGTGCGTTAAAGAGAAAGTGATTAGGGCACTAATGGAGTCTGGGCACTTAAGAGCTACTGGACCCCAATATTGGGGTAACCCCAAACTCAAAGGTCAGGCCAAGTGCCCACTGAGAATTAACAGACCCCACAGCCTGGTTCCAAAGGATATGAGACCATTATAACCATAAAAGGCTTCATGCCAGTGAGAAAAAAGACCACACTTGTCTAACAAAGACACATTTATTTGCATTAACTCTGTAACTACATTTCCAGACAAAGTTTTTTGTTCCAGTGGAAATGCTGTCTCTACCTTATCGCTCACAGTGCAATGTAGGCCCAAGCCAACCTGAAAAATTATGAGGCATCTCCATGTGTTGCTTACCTGCTCTCTATTTGCAAAAAGCGTAAGACAAAAAGCTGTTGTTTCATCAAACAGAGACCAACATAATGACAGTCATCCATCACACGATGATGGAACCCAAACTTCAATCCATCCCATCTATCATTCGCTATAAAGTGATGTCACTGCTGTTTGCCCCACCTCCTAACAGAACACAGTTAACAACCTCTGGGTATTATAATTCAATCTATGAGGACCAGGGCTCTGAGGGCTGGGGCCTGAACCATGACTGACCTGATTAGCCTCACAGCCGGAGCGCAGCCCCTGATTCATTAGCTCGACCCACCTCTGTGGAATGGCACTTCCACTGCTTTTCATTTCATTTTATCTCCGTAATCTCATTTTCACTTGGACGCACTATGGACCCTGCATCTGGTTTAGGGGTGTTTTGGTGAGCCTTCTGGTAAACAGCATTGTAATATCATCTCTGGGAGGCCTTGTATCTTTCACTGATAGATGGAGATGTGGGGATGAGGAAATCAAATCAATGTGTAGAAATAAAACAGTCTGGACAAGAGTGATTGTGTGTTGGTAAACTCTGTTTGCATTTCAGTTCACAGTCACTCATGTGACAACACAACAATGACTACTGTATTCTGCATAAATGTATTATTGCTGACGATATCTTGACCTTCCATCAATATTGCACAATGTTGGCTGTCAACACAAAGAAAACCACAAAGTGCTGATATTGAAAAAGTTTGAGTCTGCTTGTCTTGAACATAGCTGCTTTGAAAGAGACAACAGGCAATATAATTATTTTGGTGAGGGATAATCTAGCTGGCACCTCTATTGTTTACCTCTGTGACGTATGACACAAGCCTGAACAAAAGACAATTGGACAAGAAGAGAGTTTTGATATCAGAACCAGAGCACAGCGTAAGGAGGGCATACCATGGGTGACCTTTTCGGAAGGTCAAGAACATATTTCTACGCAATATGATTTGTCTCCATTCTGGCATGCCACACTTTTGGGGAATGCTGCCCACTCATTATCCCACAGCAGAACAGAATCCTTGAAAAGTAAATATTATTACCTTCAGAGGCATTTCTGACCTAACGCAGGGAAAATTTCCTTTTCAGTTCCATACCAAAGCCTTGACAAATGTAACATAAAAAAGGCACTCCTACATACAGCCCCGGAAAAAATTAAGAGACCACTCCTAATTTTTCGAGAATGGCAGCCAACACAAGCACAGTTAAAATTCCAACACAGGCACAGGTAAAATTCCAACATAGGCACAGCTAAAATTCCAACACAGGCACAGGTAAAATTCCAACACAGGCACACTTGTGGTCATCACTATCCTCTTGTAATAGGATCAGCTGGATGGCACAAACAGTGCAAGTACCTCAAAGGTGATTTGAATTTTAAAAAACTATTCAGCATAACGATAGAGTTGAAAAGAAAAGCTTTGATTGAGGAAAAGAATGGTTCAGATCTGGTTTTATTGGCAGAGGGATACAATGATCATCAGGTTGCTACCATCCTGAAAATTTCAGAGACGGCAGAGGGCCTTGTTTTTATAATTTCTTCATAAGAACAAGGTCAAGCAACAGACATTGGGGACAACAAAGCAACAGACTGGCAGAGGGCAAAAACTACTGTTCACTGATTGATTGATTGATTTATTGGTTTGATTGAGTGATTGATTTGATTGATAGATTTGATTGATTGATTTGATTGATTGATTGATTGATTGATTGGATGCGAACCACCAGATTAAGACCCTGTCATGGCCTGCCCAATCTCCAGACCTGAACCCCATTGAAAATATCTGGAATTTGATCAAGAGGAAGATGGATGGCCACAAGCCATCAAACAAAGCCAACCTAGTTTAATTTTTGTGCCAGGAGTGGATTAAAGTCACCCAACAGCAATGTGACAGACTGGTGGAGAACATGCAGGGACGCATGAAAACTGTGATAAAAAATCAGCTCCTTGGTCCCGATGGTGACCGCACACCACCACGATCGCCCACTCAATGCAAACCTCGGTGAAGGGAGCTTCCTGCTCCAGCTCTCAGAAGCGCACCTTGCCGAGCATGCACTCAAGGAGGCGGCGGTTCCATAGGTTGTTTTCTTCTTTAATCACACCCGCTGGTTCCATTCTTAGGTCAATCATTCTGGTGCTGATCTTCACCATACCATGACAGAAGCCCTTCTTACCATAACTGTCAACACACTGTTTTATTTATTGCCAAGCTTTCAGTTAATTATTTTATCAAGCATTATGCACATCAACAGAACCATCATGTAGAAAGTCAAAATAGCTTAATTCAAAAAAGGAAATTCTGGACATTTCCCGAAGTCCTTAGTTAGGCATAGAAAAGGTGCATCTTACTAGTGGTTGAAATATGTCCTTATTTACTTAATAGCGTGATGAAGTTGAATACATTATCATGGCTTTAAGTATTATGACTATTATTATTATATTATTACAATATTTTTATCTTCTCAGAGTTTATGTTGGAGTCCACATTTACTGGATTTTCAGAACAGTGTGAAGATATTAAGTCAAGATTAGTCAAGTGTGAACTATAGTTCCAGATGTTTTTTTAACTCCTGGTTACTCCATAGCTGACAACCTTTTTAAAAGGTAACCTGACCAGGATTCCCAGTTATGGTCCATCTAACTTGCAAAGTCAAACCTTGTTGAGTTGCAGAAATAATATTTAGGAAAATTATTATAATGGGGAGGAAATAAAATGAATGTCAGTCTTTGGGATTTTTCTATGTTGGCATTTTTGTATGTCTGGCTAGCAGAAAATCAAACAAATTGTCAGATATTTTCTTTCATCTGCTAGGAAAAACAAGCCTATTGTGATGTCATCAGTCTTTTCTGCTCCACCAATGCTCATGGAACTTGAATGCACCACAGTCTGATTTACATTACAGCACCACTGGTTGCTATGGAAAGTATACAGTAAGCATCACAATGGATTTCTCCTTATAAAAATGTGTCACCTGAATGCTATCCTCATTTTCCTTCACATTTCCTCAGTGAGCACTTAAGAATTTTTTCTCTATTAATTTAGTTGGATAAAAAATTCCCGATGAAGATAAGATCTTCCGAATGCACTTAGGAGCACAGAGGGGTCAAGCTCAGAGCCCAGCTGCCGACAAAGGCCTACCTACACATATTATGGTAGGTGTTAGGGCAAAGAAGATGAAGAAGACCCATCCGATTTGGGCTGCCTTCCAGCTTGTTCTTGCTCACCTGTTGTGGGGTCAGATAGCCCAAACTCAGGTAATTAAAATCTATATGGGAATCACTGCAGAGTCACCTTATCCGTTTCCACTTGTAGGTCAAGATCTTCAGCTAGACAGAACAAAAATACAACCAGGCTGGACCATACAACGCCAGACAGAGGACCACGAAAAAGACATTAACATAATAGCAACCAGATCCCAAATATCAGTTCCTCCTGTTGGAAAGAATACTGCTGTTGAGGAGATCACCATTGTCCCTGAGTCGGATCTAAACAGGTCCGTCTCCTAGTGTCCAAGCTCGATGTCCTGTTGCTCACTGCATTTTCCGCTTCACTCTGGAGGTCCCCAGATTAGCAAAGATGCAACTTCAACCTCATCCAGCTCACGACCTCACAGCTACCGGTGAAGCTTCTCACTGTCGTTGCTGTGGAAGAACAGAAAACAATCAAATCTCCAATATCAGTTTCTCCTGGAAAAACATAAACTCCTGTTGAGGAGATCAGCATTATCCATGAGTCTTCTAAATTTACATGAAGTTCTCCAACTTCCTTTCCTCCTAGCAGAACCAAAACTCCAGACAAGGAGATCAGCATTTTCCCTGAGTCGCTTATTAAGTGGTCTTTCTCTCAACCTCCAAGCTCAATGTTCCGCTACTCAGTGCGCTCCCTGCGTCACTCTAGATGTCCCCGAGGTAACTAACCAGGAGACCAGTTATTTAACCCCAGGAAATGGATGAAAACGTCACACCCTCACCCTGATTCTGTTCACCTGTATTGTCTTGTCTCACCCCCACCAGGTGTTTTCCATCCCTTCATTATCCCTGCCTACTTAACCTGTCTTCTCTGTTTTCCATTGTACCAGACACCTGCTTGCCTACATGTTCTTCTCTCCAGCTCATCATCCACCTGTACTTTTGCAGAGCTCCCCACTGTACCAACCCCTGCCTGTTTTGACAACTCTGCACTTGCTGACTCAGTTCCACTAAACAACTTAACGGTGCTTCCTGCCTCTGTGTCGTGCATTTGAGTTATGACAGAACAAACTGGTCTTGACGGACCCAGCAGACACATGGACTGCAGACCAGCTCAGGAATGTCAACTCCCTTCAAGATGCTGCTATCGGGAGGCAGGCTGAACTCCTTCAAAGTGTCATGGACGGGCTTTAGACCCTAGCCTAACGACAAGATTGACCAGTTCTGTGAGCTGTCTACGAGACAACCTGCCCCTGATCACCACGTTCCTAGCGGGGTCCCCTCTTCGGTCACAACCACTCCTGCCATCTGGAACCCCACTTATCCCCCTAGACTGCTACTCTGGTGACCCTGGGACCTGCCGCTCATCCTCTCCCAGTGCTCCCTCTTCTTTGAGCTGCAGCCATTGTTGTTCCCCTCGGACCGTACAAAGATCGCATACCTCATTACCTTGATGTCTGGGAGGGCGCTTGCCTGGGCGACAGCATTGTGGGACCAGCAATCTCCCATCTGCCACAACCTACAGGACCTTGTGGCTGAAGTGAGGAAGGTTTTTGAGGCGCCTGCATCGGGCAATGGGAAAGTTCGGAGACTCATACATCTATGCCAGGGATCCCGTAGTGTGGCGGATTACAACATCGGGTTCTGCACTCTGGCCGCCGAGAGAAACTGGAATCAGGATTCTCTGTTCCACACCTTCCTGCATGGGCTATCTGATGGCATTAAGGTTGAGCTAGCGGCTCGAGAGCTTCCCCTAGACCTGGACTCCCTGGTTACGAGAACAGAACCGAGAGAAACAATCGACCCCCTCTGCCTCTCAACAACCCGGAAGACCCCAACGTTACGTCAGTCGTCCTCTTCTCCGGCTGGGGTGGGCGTCTTCTTCGTCGAGAACAAGTCCCTGCATCCCTTCGTCGAGGACAAGTCCCTGTATCCCTTCATTGATTACCAGGGTTTGAACGACATCACAGTCAAGAACCACTACTCGCTTCCACTCATCTCCTCAGCATTCCAACTCCTCAAGGGGGCAACGGTCTTCTCTAAGCTCGACCTACGGAATGCCTATCACTTCGTTCAGATCCAGGAGGGGGACGAGTGTAAGACGGCATTCAACACTGCCAGTGGCCACTACGAGTACCTGGTGATGCTGTTCGGGCTGACCAACGCCCCGGCGGTTTTCCAGTCATTGGTCAACGATGTACTCCAGGTCATGCTCAACCGGTTTTGTCTTTGTCTACCTTGACAATATCCTTGTTTTCTCTCATTCAGAGACAATAGCCCGGCCTACACCGTGTGGCACCTCCTGACGGCCCAACCTCATGGCCGGGGTTTCCAGTACCTGGTTGACTGGGAGGGGTACGGCCCGGAGGAGAGATGTTGGGTTTCCGCCAGCCCTTGTTGCAGGTTCTTTTTTTCTCAGAATGTACTATTGATTTGGCCTGCAATCTTTCTTTTAATGCAGCCTAAGGATGGCCTTTTTCACTTGCATTGAGAGCTCCTTTGCGAATGAATGCCACACCTGGAATCAACTCCAGACCATTTTCCTGCTTAACTTGATGAAGAAACAACAAAAGAATATCCCACACATGTTCATTTAAAGCTTTTGAGTCAATTGTCCAATAAAAGTTGGGGTTACATATTAAAGTAATTCCTAAACCGTTTCTCCGATTTGGATGTGAATATGCTTAAACTAAAGCTGAGAGACTGCACTTTAAGTCCATATTCATTGCTTAAATGTAACTTGAATATATTTAGGTAAACAGCCAAAATAACAAACCTTCTGTCAGTGTCCAATTATTTCCAGACCTAACTGTATGAGCAAAATAGGAAAAAAATATGCTTGTTGTTTATCTGCTCGGTCTTTCATAAAAAATATTCACAGAAATGTAACCTAAAAAAAAGGTGAAATAAATCATTTTCTCGAAAAATGTGTGAGCCAAACTGATTGGTTTGCATAGAAAGTCTTACAAATAAAATCTAACTGAAGTGTATTCCCATTCATATTTTATGTTCTAAGTTTACCTGAGTGATTAGGGACACTGAAGTGGTAAGTCATGAGTCCATCAAGTACCAGCAGATATTAAATCAAAACCTGACTGCCTCTGCCAGAAAGCTTAACCTGGGCTCAATACTATTCAGTGTTCTAAAGTATAACAAAAGCAGTTCCAAAATAATACACTATAAGTATACTACTTTTATCTTTCAATTGTCTGCAGGGTGTAACTGTTGAAATTAGGACAAAAGACAAGCGATAAGAATTAATTTGTATGTGCAAAGTTCCAGAACTTTCCAGAAATGTCCAGAGCTGACTTGTTACGACTGGTTAAAATGTTTCTACATCACAACTTCTCAGTTCTGGTCTTTTGCTTATCATAATTACAATGACTTCTACTTGTACAGACACTCTCTGAAGCAAGCCTTTTCATGCAGTGTAAGTATGTTCTGCCTGCCAGGGGCACTGTCCTGGGTCATTTGGCACATCTAGTGATCCATCATCCTGTTTTAGAAGATAATAGGGTGGGGTTTTGACCCAAACATTATAGGAACTGGGCCAGCCATGGTGTTGTTTTTCAAAATGTTTCAGCAAAACCTGACAACTGATTGTTAAAACATGTACAAACAGTCTGTAAAAATCACTTTCACTTTAAGGATAATAAGAATCAAGAGAAGCACACATTTGTCAGTAAAAATAGTACGAATTTGGCCAAAGCTTAACAATCTCACTATAACAAGACAGTTCAAAGTGGGCTGCTTTCCTCCAGCACAAGTCAAACACTGATGCTACTGTAGATAAAACTGTTAGGAGAAATTCAGCTTTGAAACAACCCAAAGGAGGCTCTTTGATCTCATCTTTGAAATAACCACCCCCAAAAATTTGATGCAATCTTATATATTTTTTATAATTGGCCTTCCCTCAAATGTGAGGAAATATTACCTGAAATCCTTCGGTTCTCTACATTGACCTCCTTCCTAGTGTTTTAGCGTGTGTTCCTTAACCTTCTCCTGATTCCTGCCTCTGGAACCATCTCATTCAGGTTTTCTTGCAATTACTTTCTTTATTCACTTTGAACACATCAGAAAAATACAGAGACGTGTTTGTTTCCAATGTTGAAATTAAATAAGATTAATGTTTGAGGTAGATTCTACACAGTGCTCATTTAACTTACTGTAAATAATATCTATCATAAGCCCTGAGCCTGAGGTCTCATGCTCACTTCACTCCCAAGGCTCAAAAGAATGTTCCTGACTCATTCTTGCTGAATTACAGGCAGCTATTTCCTTAAGAGATTAATGGAATCAGTAATGATATCAATCATCACTGCAGGGCAAGAATCAATTAAGCATCTTATGTGTTTGTTTAGGTTTTTGCACTTTGAAAAGTAAAGGGTTTTATAGCTTGATGGTAATCTGCCAATTTAGCCAAATCGTTCCTGTTTTTTATTGATGCTAATCATACTTCAAAAGACCACATGTTGGAATAGGGAATGATCCTATAGGGACAAAAGAAATGTTTCAAGTCCAAAATGTGATTTTTGCAACTAACATTTGACTAATTACAGTTGAAGAAAATTCAATCTGTTGTTGAGGCACTAATTTCTTAATAGACTATGGTCCCCTGTGAGGCAAATATAACAACATTACTTTCATGAACTCCTTGAAACAAAAGTCTCTCTACATCTCTGCACTGTTTTATAAAAATGCCTGACGTGATGGTGAAGGGAAACAATAACAAATTTGGAAGGGGAAGACTAAAAACAGGCCTCTGGCACCAGCAGCCCTTTCTGCAGTAGACAAGCAGACAGAAGGGAATGATTTTCAGGGTAAGAGCCAGATAATCCAACCGACTAGAAGACAGGCGAAAATAATGTGTGGATTTCCAACCTAGGATAAATAATAGGTGTAATAACATACATACAATTTCAGCAACTGCACGTCTGTAGAAACTTTAAACCCGTGTAATTTAACAATGTTCTATATTTTCACACATAGTACACATAGTTCCATTTGAGTATATTATAGAGACTTCCTGTTCTTTACACAGTGATCTCAGAATTTTAAGACAATCAAACAAAATTATTTGTAAAATCACTGCACTGTTCTCTGCACTGTGCACAAGAAAGCATGGAGTTTAGGCTACAAGACAGTTTTTTCATTACAGAACTGTCCCCCTGAATTTCCAGTTGTTGACATGGTACTGTTAGGGTTACAGTAAACTGTCACTTTAGTTATATTCAGTTGATTCTTAGGAACACAGATGCAGACAAATTTTAGAGGAGCCGGTGGAATGCAGGCCTGTCTATTATTTCTTTCAAAAAGGAGTGATAATTTGTTATAATAGGAATCTGGTCAAATTTGTGTTCAAAACAGGGCTTCAAACGAATTGTGAACCTCTTTCAGAAATTTTAATTGTTAAATGATCCATGTGTAGAAAAAATATATATACATTGCTAAAAAAAATTAAGGAAACACCTAAATCACACATCAGGTCTCGATGAACTAAATATATTAAAGATCAATATCTTTTTATACATTGAGAACAAAATGACATAACAACGGTGAATGGAAACCAGAATTACCAACCGACTGAGGGCTGAATACAAACTCTCATCAAACATCTAAATAAAAAAATTGAAATCACATGCGGTTCAAACTTGCATGAATTCCATCACGGCAACTAATAATGTGACTCAGTAGTGTGTTTGGCCCCCACGTGCCTGTATGTACTCCTGAAAATGCCTGGACATGCTCCTGATGAGGCAAAGGATGGTGTCCTTGGGATCTTCTCCCAGACCTGGATCAGGGAATCAGTGATCTACTGGACAGTCTGTGGCGCTGCTTGGCAGTGTTGGATGCAACGATATACAACATCCCAGAGGTTCTCAATGAGATTTAGGTTTGGTGAACATGAGGGCCAGTCAATGGCATCAATGCTTTCTTCATCCAGGAACTGCCTACACACTCTAGCCAAATGAGTCCGGGCATTGTCCTGCACCAATAGGAACCCAGGGCCCACTGCACAGGCATAAGGTCTGACGATGGGTCTGAGGATTTCATCCCGGTACCAAACAGCAGTCTGGATAACATTGGCTAGCACATGGAGTTCTGTCTGTCCCTCCAAACAAAAGCCTCCCGAGACCATCCCTGACCCAATGCCAAACCGGTCATGCTGGATGATGTTGTAGGCAGCATAATGTTCAACATGGCAACACGGTGCTGATCTGTGAGCATAGGTCCCACTAGAAGATGTCGGGCCCTCATGCCAACCTCGTGGAGTCTGACAGTTTGGTCAGAAACATGCATACCAGTAGCCTGCTGGAGGTCAGTTTTTAGGGCTTAGGCAGTGCTCCTCCTGATTCACCACACACAAAGGTGCAGATATCGGTCCTGCTACTGGGTTGATGCCCTTCTATGGCTCTCCTTGTGTAACAGCCCATCTCCTGGTATCTCCTCCATGCTCATGAAACTGTATTGGGAGATACAGCAAACCTTCTTGCAATGGCACATATGGATGTGCCATCCTAGAGGAGCTGGATTACCTGTGCAAACTGAATGGGTTGCAGGTACCACCTCATGTTACCAGTAGTGACCAGGACACTTGCAAAATGTAAAACTAGAGAAGAATCAGTCAGGAAGGATAAGGAGAGAGCGATTGTCTGTGGCCACCACCTGCAAAACCATTCCCTTTTTGGGGGTTGCCTTGCTGTTGCCTCTCCAGTGCACCTGTTTTCACTTTTATTTGCACCAACACAGGCGACCTGTAATTCACAATCACTTATTCTTCCTAACTGGTTAAAGTGACATCCCTGAAGTTTAATTGACTTGGTGTTATACTGTGATGATATTGTTCCCTTGTTTTTCAGCAGTGTATTATTAGCTTAGTACAAATCAGAAAATAAAGGGACTACAATTCTCAGGGTAGGTTCCTTCCTGTGTGGGGTTCTCAGAAACACAACTGTTTCATAATAGGCTTTTTCATACAAAATGAGCTGACTAGCACCTTATAACTACTGATAGCTCACACTATCCCGGTGAGATTTGTTATAGCAAAAATGATGAAAGGCAAAGGGCAGAGATTAACCTTTCCTCATCTATCAAAAGCAATGTTCTGGAGGTGTTGTGTTCTAGGACATGCTAGGCTTGAGCTGGGTGACGCACCAAGGTTACACAGAAAGATACTAGAGTTACAACCCCCACCCCAAATGTGCTGACAGAGGCTGGCAATTTTGCAGTCCATGAGTCGTTCTGCCTAAATTGCGCAGTAAGTACAGCATACTATCTAATGGTTGATGGCCGTTTTTAACATCAACAATTATTTTAGGGATTATAGCTTGACAATGCTGCTGGTAAGCTTGTATCAGCACAAACATATATTTTCCCAGTGGGATTTAGAAGACTGTAGGAAACTAGTGGTCACAATGCTTTAGTTGGCATAGGCAGAGAACAAATGTACATTAAAATCAATAAAGTGATTTTCAGTAAACATTTTAAGTGAAGCCCAATGGGTGATGCATTATACAGAGATTTGTAGCTCGTTAGCAAGAACACCAGAAGTAGCTAGTTAGCTTGTACAACTTTACTGCTTGTAGTCTTTGCTAACTGTGATCATTTGCTTTTTGGCTTTAAGGGGCAAACAGTAGACATATGCAGTAGAGATCTGCAGTTAATATTTTAAGATAATGGTGGAAATAACATTATTTCAACAGAATTCATCAGAGTTACCGACATTTATACTATATTGCTGGTCTGACCATCAGTTTACAATGACTTGTATTCTACTTATACTCGCTTTAGACACTTACAGTACCACCCAACCCCAAAATAACCTGGACTAGCTAGTACTATACCGGTCTGATTTGGCGCAGTGCCCCTTTAAGGTCAACAACACTCTACTAGTTGCTGAGTTCAAGTGTTTCAGCCACACCCAATAGTCACAGGTACATGGAATCCAGCATATAGCCTTGAAATCTGCATAGACAAACATTACAATTGGTCATAGTCAAGAGCTCAGTGACTTTAAACATTGTGCTGCTGCAGGATGCAACTTTTGCCACTAGTCAGTTTGTGACATTTGTGCTCTATAACATCTGGCCCCGTAAACTGTATGTGAAACAAATTGTGAAGTGGAAGCGTCTAGGAGCAACAACAGCCCAGCCTGAAAGTGGTTGATCACACAAACTCACAGAGCAATTACGACCCAGGCCTTCTCGTGAAACACCCATGCTTGACCTCAAAAATGCTCTTTTGGCTGAGTGGGCACAAATACCCACAGAGACACAACAAGACTTGTAGAAAGTCTTCCCAGAAGAGTAATGGCTGTAAAAGCTACAAAGGGGGCGGAGGGTGGAATGGGATGGCCAACATATAGTTGTGATGATAGGGTATCCACATACTTTGGGCTATATAGTGCATGTTGCTATTGACTTCCCTTGTTCTTTGCCTGACTAACATGAGCCCAGCCCAACTAGCCCAATCCAAATGGGTAGTGCACAAATTTGATTAGAGGTCTTGAGTCATACAGGGTTGCATTATAGTGACCTACAATGTTGTTATCTATTGTAGAAAGCACATTTATGATAGTGTTAAATTTCACCATAACTACTGCCCTCCGTCTTATGTTGCCTTGTGGAGCACACGGTAGCGATTTTGAAGTGAAAGAAGAATGCAGAGGAACTTTCATTTTACAGTAATATTATACTATGCAAATTTGATTATGTTATGAAGAGAGCTAATATTATGTCATCTTGCAGCCATTGATTCAGCTTTTATTTGACTTATATTTTGACATCTGCAGGATTCGCCTGAGCTCTATTAGTAGATCAGAAATTGCATGTATAAACTGTCGAAGAAACATCTGCAGAATGTTATCTGTACTTTTACAGTAGTTTCAGGATCTTTAGTTTTGTGTCCCCTGCTATTTATCATCAGGGACTGACCCCCTGTGGCTTTATCTAGAGGGCAAAGTCGGATTAGGAATACCCAGCACTATTCGACCCCTGCCAAGGCTTAATGGAGCAGGAATATATGGACTAAATGGTAGATGGATGAATAAACAAATAAATGGATGATTTGAAGATACACACAGGCTCTGGTGACCCCTAAATCAGTACTTTACTTACAAACAGGAAGACAACACATGGAGAGGAAAATGTATCATGCACTGATGTGCAGGATCTATTGTGAATAGTTTTTTCCACCTCTTCCATAAGTGGTGACATGTCAAGAATGAGCAACAGGGGAGATTCACAGAGGCCTGAATTCCCATGAATCAGCTGAAGGAGCTACAGGAAGGTGACATGGGAAAGGGCTGTATCCTGTCTCCAATGGGGGTGCAGGGACACCACTCTAGCCTGTCTACATCTGGCCGTACTAGGCAGAAGCATTTATTGGGTTTGTCTGAGCACCCTACTCTGAATATGTATATTAACAACTGAATATTGTATTAAATGTACTGCAGACTTGTCTCTTAATCAAGGCTATTGAATCACAGTCCTGGAGGGCCAAAACATATTAAGTAACATAAAGTCAGGCTTCAGAGCTGATCAAGGGTGTACCTCAGCAACACTGCATTTTCATTCATTCTTCAGACAACAAGTGGTAAAGTACATCTGTGTTTGTCTCCATTCATCTCAGGCTACTTGATGAACTCTGGAACTCCACACAGGGTTCTCACAGGACTGAGAATTATTTCTCTGACCATGTACAATGTTACAAATCTGAGGGCCTGCTTTGTAAACCTGTATAAATGCAGGTCAACCTTATTCTCAGCATATGTAACTGTTGTGCTTGGTGGTGATATTTCCCTTACCTACATTTATGGCAAGAAAACCATCATGTATACAACCTCACTGAATGCTATTTTGTTGACCACCCAACAAAATAGCATTATCAATAACATAAAATATAAATGTTTTGCCTCTACCTACTTAATACAAAATGAATGCTTCAGTCTGAACATCCTGCATGCCCCAAAAACATTAATAACATACAGTGTACATGTTGCCAGACTCACTAATTCCAACTGATTTCCTAAAGTGCTTTTTAGATAAGTTTCCCATTCTTATCAGCTCACTCTTTGCTCTGTAGATATCTCACTGGTCACTCCTACAGACCAAACTTCCTTTGGGGGTCATTTATTTCAGTTCTTTGCCGTCAATTAAAGAAAAAGAAAAAATGAAACTTAAAATACCCTTAATTCAGTCATATACAAAGTAATCTTATCAATGCTCAGTATCAAATCTATCCTCTATTAGTTTATTTGTAGTTTTACAGATTTTATACGGTACTTTTGTGTAATTCAGTCCTCTAACAAGTTGTATACCAATTGTATGTAAAAATTCTTTACAATTTAATAATAATTATAACACTAGAATCACAATTGATTACCTGGTTTCAGGCATAGTGAAAATAAATACTACAAGAAAAGGGAAATTAGGAAATTGCTAACTATTCAAACAGCTCTTCCCCCTACACCTCAAATTCAATTCTCTACAGCAGAGACTTCGTGAGGGAATTGCTAGAACTCATGCTGACTTGAGCAGTGGACATTTAAATTAAATATGCATACCTTTTTATTTTGCAAGTCCCAGTTTTCATCTGTAGATGTTGAATAGATATTAATATTATCGACTAATGTTCAACACACAGCGTTTCTTGTGTGTTTATAAGAAACTATCAGCTAATGTTGTGGTATGGTTTAAAGACGGTTTAAGGTAAAGGTTAAGGTTAGAGTTAGGATAAAGTTTAGGGTAAGGGTTAATACCTAGTTAATTAAAATGATACTTTCCATCGTAAATTTATCTTACAAAACATGTCAATGGTTTATTTCCATTGAAATTTATTTTTTTACATAGATTAATTCTCTTAGGTAAATATGACCTTCTTGACATCTAAACATGTAAATACCTAAAGGAGGACCAAAATGTAATGTACTCTTGTAATCTTCAGATGGCACAGAAGAGGACTGGTCACCCTTCAGAGTCTGGGTTTTGTGACAAATGCAGATATAAAAATGGCTTATATATCTTTGATTGACTTAATTGTTATTCATAAAAAATATTTGCCTTCGCCATCTCAAAAGCAATACCCGATATAGACAAATTAAAATAATTTATCTTATGTCATATTTTCTGGCTTTTTACTGAATACTTTGTAGAAGCTCCTTGGTCCGTGATCACAGCTTTGAGTCTTCTTAGCACACCTGGATTCAAGCAGTTCTCCCCAGAAATGTTCAATGGGGTTTGAGTCTAGGTTTTGTATGGGCAATACAAGGCCATTCTCAGTCTAACTCCAACGTTGTCTTGGCCTTTGTTTTGGGTTATTATTGTCCTGAATGATTAATCTTCATCCCAGACATATGTCTTGTGCGCTCTGGATCAGGTTTTCTTCATGGATCGCTCTGTATTTTGCACCTATACATTCTTCCCTCAATCCTGACCAGTCTTCACAATAAGGATGGTATTTACCAGGTGTTGAACAGTACCTTGTTTTTGCTTGGCATTAAGGCTAAATAGCTTGATTTTTGTCTCATCATTCTCTTAGTGCCATTCAGACAGCGTGTCATAAGTAATTTACTCAGAGGTGGCGTTACTCTAGCCAATCTACCATAAAGGCCTGATTGGTGAAGTGCTGCAGAGATGGCTGTCCACATGTCAAAACACCCCCACAACACTCCAACATTCAAGATGGATATATGCTGCCGGACTAAAAAGGAACAAGAATCAGCCAAAGCATCATCACCAGGGGTCCGATAGAAAGATTATCTCATTTGAAGAATGCATTCCCTGCAAATCTGCCACACTGTTGACAGTGCAGACTTGAAGGGAACAGTTGCTTTCACTGATTATTCAGGATAACATACTATACTCCACATAGCTTGTTTCTACCCCATTTGACCCTATCTTTGCCAGGGGAACGTTGATCTCCAGCTTACAATATAATCCTTTAACACCTCTCTGACAGACTTTCTATTGTGCTCCAATTCAGTTTTAGACGTGGACTTGGGTCAGTTACTGTGTTTGCTCAATAACAGATTGTAAAGAATTGGTTCAAACGTACTCGTATGTGGGTTGACTGGCAGTGTTTGATAAAGCTGCTTCACAGACCAAAGAACACAGCCCTGCATCTGAGTGCACTATATGGCCTGTTGTGATGACCATCAGGGGCAGACTGGAACCAGAAATAATCTCTTGAATTTCTAACACATCAGCCCATATGATTCCTTGAAGCCCCATTATTAGCTAGATGATCATTTTGCCAAGGAAATAAAAACAAGCTAGACAGGTCCTCTAAACAGACCTGCTCATCTGGCATTTGCCTGAAATGCCAGATGGCCAATCCGCCCCTGGGACCATTACTAAGCAGATTACTCCTCCAAATCTGTGTCAGGATATAGTTCTCATGTCTGGTGAGGCTGACACAGAGATGTGAAATACTAATGGATTGCTATTTCATAAAGTACACAGGAGGACAGGTCAGTAAACTGTATCAAAAACATGTTTACTGTAACTGAAGCATGGGAACTATTAAGCAGGGTAAGCTACAATAAGTAACAGTACTATGATGTGCAGCACAATGAAGCTGAAAAGGGTTCCATATACAGAGTGTTGCTGACCCCTACAGAACCGATCAGGAAGTACACCAAATACACTGCTCCAAAAAAATTGCAAGAACACGAATCATCACAGTTTAACACCAAGTCAATTAAACTTTAGGGATATCAATCTGTCCAGTTAGAAGACATAAGTGATTGCGAATAAATATCACCTATTTTGGTGCAAATAAAAGTGATAACAGGTACACTGGAGAGGCAAAAGCAAGACAACCACCAAAAAGGAATGTGTTTTGCAGGTGGTGGCCATAGACAATTGCTTTCTCCCTATCCTTCCTGCCCGATTCTTCTGTAGTTTAGCATTTTTCTAATGTCCTGGTCACTTACTGGCAGCATGAAGCGGTAACTGCAGACCATTCAGGTAGGACAGGTTGTCCAGCACCTCCAGGACGGCACATGCAAACATGGCGGAGATACCAGAAGATGGATCATTACGCAAGGAAAGCTGGACAGGGCCGTAGAAGGGCATCAACCCAGCAGCATGACCGGTATCTGCCCCTTTTGTGCGAGGAGGAACAGGAGGAGCAATGCCGGAGCCCTACAAATAGACCTCCAGCGGGCTACTGGTGTTCATGTTTCTGACCAAACTGTCAGAAACTGACTCCATGAGGGTGTCATGAGGGCCTGGCATCTTCTAGTGGGACCTGTGCTCACAGCTCAGCACCGTGCTTCTCGATTGGCATTCACCAGAGAACACCAGAATGGTGCACCTCCATTCGTGCCCCGTTCTCTTCACAGATTAGAGCAGGTTCACACTGAGCACGTGACAGGCATGAAAGAGTCAGGAGAGGCCTTGGTGAATGTTATGGTGCCTGCAACATCATTGAGAATGACTTGTTTGGCATTGGGTCAGTGATGATCTTGGGAGGTATATCCTTGGAGAGACCCTCTACGTGCTAGCCAGCGGTACCCTGACCAGGATGAAATCCTTAGACCCATCGTAAGACCTTATACTGGTGCAGTGGGCCCTGGGTCCATCCTGGTTCAGGACAATGCCCAGCCTCATGTGCCCAGAGTGTGTAGGCAGTTCCTGGATGAGGAAGGCATTGATGCCATTGACTGGCCCTCATGTTCCCTAAATCTAAATCCCATTGACAACCTCTGGGATGTTGCATATCGTTGCATCCAACACTGCCAAGCAGCGCCACAGACTGTCCAGTAGATCACTGATGCCCTGATCCAGGTCTGGGAGAAGATCCCAAGGACACCATCCGCCGTCTCATCAGGAGCATGCCCAGACATTTTCAGGAGTGGTTTCCATTGATCGTTGTTACGTCATTTTGCTCTCAGCGAATAACACAGCATACGTAAAGATTTAGATCATAAATATATTTCGTTCATCAAGATCTGATGCGTGATTTAAGTGTTCCCATACATTTTTTTGAGCAGTTAGTAATAAAATGGTGGCAATTGCATTTATTCAATAACGTTTCCTCATAATTTCATGTTTATAATCACACTAGATTTGCTGCCAGACCAACATGTTAGGATCAACGGAAGAAGGGAAGGGAAACATCCAACTTTAACTGTCTGTTTCCTGTGTATGGGAGCGTTACCTTGGACATGGGTGAATCACGGTTGCCAAAGCAGACTATGGGGACTGGTGATACCATTAGGGAGGGGGTCCAGATGTTGTCCTGCTATGACGGGTGATTACATTCCTTATCACTCACACTGCAGGTGGGAGAAAGAGAGGGGCAGATAATGAGGGAACAAACAACACAATGCACCCAGAATTTCCTGCAGGATTCAAGAGATTAGGAAGTCCATCTAATTTTATATCTTCTCTCTAAATATATTCCTACATTGCTTCCTGCACAGTAGGCGTATACAAGGATATTGCCATGAAACAAAGCAAATACATAATTGTTGGGGAAAATTGTTGGGTTGGCTGGTGACTGTTGGTTAGAATTGGGTCAGTAAATGTAAGGTCACTGGTTTTCTAAAAGACTGTAAACTGTAAAAATGACAATGAATAGTTATATTAGGATTCCGTTTAATTTGTAGATCCCTCAGTTGGAAGAGATTTCCGCAAGGTCAGCTCAATGTTAAAAATGTGTCATTCAGGACAAATCATTGTACAATATCCCAAATATTCAAATGATGCAATGCACACCCGAAACAAGCCACTGTAAAAAGGTGTGTTTATTGTGCTTGCATAACATACATGGTTTTATTGTGTGCTTTTGTATCTGGCAATGGGTCATCCTTTTGTTAGACTTTTGGTGGATGTTTTCAATCAAATAACTGCATAACAAGATGAGCTCAGCAGACAATCGATTTATTTACAATCGAGTTGTCTATAAACTTTATTCAACGTTATGTTCAGTATTCTGGAATTCATGTTTCAGACTAGTGTGAAGGCAAGTCTGTTCCACATTCCGATCTGTACAGGAACCCACAGGTGACCATGTGTATCTGTCAGACAAGGAAGTCTCACCAGAGAAAGTTCCACCACAGCAACAAAACCTGCTGCTTGTAGCAAATACTTCTGCACCTGCATTTGACAGCTGAACTGAGCAAAGAGGAATTTTCAGCCGTTGACAGAGCCACAATGCCCAACCAACGGAGCAATTTCAAAGGACAGTCAGACTTCAGAGAAGAAAGGATGCCAAGAACAGGTTTGCAGTCACTGGGGGACCTGGGGCTGGTGAGGCAGAGATTCAGTGACCCTGGAACAAACACTGCCTCCTATGGAGATGTTTGGCAGTCACACAACACGTTACAGACGGGATTTATCTAACGTAGCAGGCGTAAATGAAATGCCTGAGTGCATTCCTTACATCCTGTTTTCAAAGAGATGTACTACAAACCTGAAATGTGGATGTTTCCAGTTTTGTCTGACTGCCCTAACAGTGAAGTCGTTATTAAGCGCACACACAAGTAGCCACAAGTGGCCATTTATTTGTTTATCACAGGACAGCATACACCAGCTTATTGGTTAGTACAGCAAACTGGCATAGCCCAATAACTACAATGATGTTCAAAAAATATATTTTATGATGTTTTCTATTAATGAACTTCAACCACAATCCAATTTAAATAAGAAACATTTTGTGAACAAAATACATTTTCATCTTAAGCAGCAATGGCACTTTACTCTTTCATTCCTGAAAAAAAATTTATCATTTGTTTTCATTGTATATTCAACAATTAAGCTAACTACTAAAATGAAATCGTATATATGTTACATAGGATCACCCTAGCAAGTCAAAAACTAAACTAAAGACAAAACTGCGACAATTACTCACAAATCACATCCCACCTCCCACCTCCCCCATCCCTTCCACCTATCACACACGACATCCCACCCCTCGCACACATCACACATGACATCTGATCCCTCTCACCCAAAGTGACCTATATAACATTTATATACCCATTTCCATAAAAGTTGGGAGACTGCATAAAAGGCGAATACAATTTGAATGCAGTGATGTGCAATTCATTTTGTCACTATATTTGATTGAAAATAGTAAAAAGCCAACATTTAAAATGTTGAACTAGAGAAATGTAATTTTTTGGGGGGAAAAAATCCCATTTTGATTTTTAATTTGATGCCAGCATCATGTTTCAAAAAGTTGGGACAGGGGCATATTTATCATTGCGTTACATCTCTTCTTATAACAATACGCGTTTGGGAACTGAGGAGACCAATTGTTGTAGTTTTGAAAGTGAACTGTTTTACCATTCTGCTCAACAGGTTGTGGCCTCCTTTGTCATATTTTTTGTTTCATATTGCACCAAGTGTTTTCAATGGGTGGCAGGTCTGGACTGAAGGTAGGCTCGTTAAGCACCTAGACTCTTTCACTACTGAGCCATGCTTTTGTAATATGGGAAGAATTTGGTTTGGCATTGTCTTGCAGAATTAAGCAAGGCCTTCCCTGAACAAGATGTTGTGAGGATGGCAGCATATGCTGCTCCAAAACCTGTATATTTTGTTCAGCATTAATGGTGCCCTCACAGATGTGCAAGTCACCCATGCCATGTGCACTAATGCGTTTGAACTGTGCGCTGATAACAGGTCAGAAGGTTCCTTTCCTTTTTAGTCCAGAGGACACGGCATTCATGACTCCCAAAAATGTTTTCTAATTTTGTCAGACCACAGGACAGTGTTCCTCTTGAGCTCAGTCCATCTAAGATGAGTTTGGGCCCAGACTGTCACGATGGCGGGGTGGTGTGGAGGAATCCAAAAAACATAAAATCCAAAAAGGGGAGATGGAGGCAGATGCAGGGGTTCAAGGGAGGACTTTAATAAACTAAAAGGAAAACAAAACAGAGTGCCGTGCACTACAAAAACAAAAACTTAAACCAGGCAAAGGGAGCAGGAGCAGGAGCAGGAGCAGGAGCAGGAGCAGGAGCAGGAGCAGGAGCAGGAGCAGGAGCAGGAGCAGGAGCAGGAGCAGGAGCAGGAGCAGGAG